>OVAU01001083.1:0-16308 GCA_900406315.1 Biscutella laevigata subsp. laevigata
TATGTCTTCTTCGCAAATCTATTTATGGTTTGAAGCAGGCCACACGTCAATGGTATAAATGCTTCTCTCAAGTTCTTCTTTCTGCTAGTTTTAAACAGTCACAGAATGATAATACCTTGTTTATCAAGCATACGGGTGACATCTTTATTGCTCTCATAGTTTATGTGGATGACATCTTGATTTTTAGCAATAATGATGCAGTTGTTGTTGATCTTAAGCTTATTCTTTCCAATTCCTTTAAGAAGGATCTTGGTCCCATCCGGTTTTTCTTAGGACTAGAGGTTGCTCGTAGTAAGGAAGGGATTTCGATTTCTCAACGAAAGTACTGCCTTGATCTATTATCTGACACTGGTTTTGTAGGAAGCAAGCCTCGTTCTGTCCCTTTAGATCCTAAAGTTACCCTTAGCAAGACTTCTGGCACTCTTCTCCCTAATCCTAGGCCTTATAAAGAACTTGTTGGTCGTCTTTTGTATCTCAGTTTGACTAGACCTGATATAACGTTTGCTGTTAATCACCTAAGTCAATTTATGTCTTGTCTTACTGATGTGCATCTGCAGGTTGTTCATCATGTTTTGAATTACTTGAAATCTAATCCGGGACAAGGTTTATTTTACTCGGCTAAATCTGATTTGTGCCTTAATGGTTTAGCTGATGCAGATTGGGCTACTTGCCCAGATACTCGACGCTTGGTGACTGGTATTTGTGCATTCCTTGGTGATTCTTTGATTAGCTGGAAATCGAAGAAACAATGTACTGTAAGCAGAAGCAGTACTGAGGCGAAGTGCAGAGCCATGGCGTTAGCAACAGACGAGTTACTTTGGTTGCACAAGTTGTTGGTTGAATTACGAGTACCAGTTCAGTGTCGCACGAAGCTGTTCTGTGATAACAAATCAGCAATGCATCTAGCTCAGAACAATGTTTTCCATGAAAGAACGAAACATGTAAAGATTGATTGCCNTTTACGAGTACCAGTTTAGTGTCGCACGAAGCTGTTCTGTGATAACAAATCAGCAATGCATCTAGCTCAGAACCATGTTTTCCATGAAAGAACGAAACATGTAAAGATTGATTGCCATACAACAAGGGATCAAGTCAAGAATGGATTTTGGCAGGTTCATCATGTGGCTTCTCGGAATCAACTAGCTAGCATATTAACAAAGTCATTACAGCTTGGTCCTTTCCATTCTTTGTTGAGTCGATTGTCCATTTCAAGTCTTTTTCACCCACATGTTTCACCTCCAAAGTTTGAAGGGGATGTATTGGCATTACTAACTCGGTTATGCCTTGCTTAATTATCTCCAGTTTAGATTATGTATAATCGGTTTAGTCTATGTACTATATAAACGCTTTGTATCATTATGATTCTAATTAAGGAAATGTGAGAAAGTTAATAGAAGTTAACCATATAGGTTACTTCGCATTTCTTTACAGTTTTTACAACATTCTTAACTCTCTCTCGTTAAAAAAGAAAAAATAACAGAGAACGAAATTCTAAACTCTTTTGAATATACCAAGTTGTCTCGGACGTTTTGCTTGTTGGTCTGTACTAAACGAGATTCGGGTTATATAAAAATTTAGAAAATAATTTTAAGATTTAATTCCACATCTAACTTCGACAAATCTGATTTTTGTATAAATGCCGAGTAGATTCTGTAATTAGACATCTTGAAACGCACAANCCTGTATTAGAAAATAATTTTAAGATTTAATTCCACATCTAACTTCGACAAATCTGATTTTTGTATAAATGCCGAGTAGATTCTGTAATTAGACATCTTGAAACGCACAAACCTCATGTCGTAGAAATCATTCAATACTCTTCGGTCCGCAAAATAAGAAAAACTATAAAAGTTGAAAGAAAAAAAGAGATGACAGATGAAAGTAACCCTAAAATTCATATTAAGGGCTAAATGATTCACTCGTCTTCCNTCGTAGAAATCATTCAATACTCTTCGGTCCGCAAAATAAGAAAAACTATAAAAGTTGAAAGAAAAAAATAGAAGAAACTATAAAATTGTCAATGACAGATGAAAGTAATCCTAAAATTCATATTAAGGGCTAAATGATTCACTCGTCTTCCTGGCTACGCAACCTAGCAAGCCTGTTGGTAACGACAATGTCTAGCTGAGAAGCTCTTTCCACAATAGCTTTCCTCTTCTTTGTTGACACATTGTGTGCAATCTCTGCACAGTAAGTCCTGAGAAAAACCAAAGCAGAATTACCATTAGATAATAATGGCTTGAGAATCTCTGAAAATGTAGCAAGTACTAGATTAAAGAAATCAACATACCTGTTGTGCATCATGAGTAACTCGAGCTCAGCAGTGTTGTGAACAACAAATTTCTTGAATCCATTGGGGAGATAGTGACGGGTCTTCTTGTCAGATCCGTAACCAACATTGGGCATCAAGGTGACACCTTTGAACTTTCTTCTCACTCGGGAATCAATACCCTTTGGCCTCCTCCAGCTTTCCTACACAATAACAATTAGTAGACAATAAAAACCCATTAGAGAATGAAAATTCAAAAATTATTAAAGAGACAGACTAAACTTATAACGAAGAACATAGGTGAGATGTGTTAACAGGGTTAAAGTAACAGTAAGCTTATCAAACTAATAGCAAACTGTGTCGCAAGACCTGTAAGAGTTTCAATTTCTGCCCATGAAAAACGAAGTGACCAGACATAAAAGTTCAATTCTGGTCACCAGATACCAGAGGGCATGTTTAAGATGCAAATGAAACTAGTGAAGATTTAAACAAGTGAGAAAGCCATTATCTTTATCAGCTAAAGTGTTAACAATTCAAGAAAATTGATAGATTATAATCTCATCACTATATATAAAAACAAGCTAAGATCATAGTTTATAAGACTAAAAACTANAAGGAAGTCATAACCTTATCAGCTAAAGTGTTAGCAATTCAAGAAAATTGATAGATTATAATCTTATCACTATGCATAAAAACAAGCTAAGATCATAGTTTATAAGACTAAAAACTAATGCCGATTCAGAAGAAAATCTGAGCTGCCTCGGTAAATACTAGGGAGACAAAACTTCTCATCATTTTCTACTGCATTCAAGCAGAAATTTCCCATAAGAATCAAGCTTGATCTTGAGAAATTAAAGAATAACCATAGAACTCCACGAAATACCAATTAAAAAGGTTATATATCTAAAGTGGTTACCTTGACGGTGATTCTGCGATCACTCTGGGGTCTGATGANGTAAAGAACAACCATGCAACTCCACGAAATACCAATTAAAAAGATTATATATCTAAAGTGTTTACCTTGACGGTGATTCTGCGATCACTCTGGGGTCTGATGAATTTGGCAGACCTCTTCTTCACCACCTTCTTGGTAAGCAACGGTACGGCCATTTTTGCTCCTAGGTATGATCACTACGGCGAGTCTGCAAAACTCAAGTTAAAACCCTAGCAATGCGTTTTATAGGATTAACCTAGAGCTCCTGATTACACACTAATTGGGCTCAAATTCTGGCCCACCAGAATTCTCTTTGGGATGAAAATGTAGAGATTTATTTTTGGAGAAATCTAAATCATAATAAAAATAATTTTTTTTTTATAATAAAAATAAATTAACAATAACGAATAATCAAACTGAATATGCTATGTTAATTAGGAATTAAAAAATCATGTTGAGAATGATCGATTGTGTCTAACTTGCATGATTAGGTTTTTTAATTGTCAAAATTCAGTTAATAATTTGTTAATGTGTTTTTATATAGTGTACATGTCTCATAACAAACAACAAGGATCATTATATATTTATGACCTGAAGTTATCACAGTTCTTTTGCAAATATGAACTAGTGTTCGTTCTTTTGATTAATTTTTTGAAGTATAGAACATGTATCTGAGCTTCTAACCTGTGATGTTCATCAAAAAAATCTTAGCTGATGAAGAATATTCACTCAAAGACTGTAAAAATCAGAACGAAACTCAAATGAGTTCGGTTATGATGGTACGTACTCAATCCACTCGTATTCGATCTTCTGAACATGTGAATACATCTTCATAACAGCTTCAAACTCAATTTTGCCTTTCAATCTCTTTAAAAATTTCACTGAGAATAACATCTCCAAGTTCTTGACTTCAGATTCTCTAGTCACCTGGATCCCAATCTCTGCTCCTTTTGTGCTCACGTATCCAACGAGCATCGGATTGATGTTATGTTGTAGGTTGTAGTTTTGTGTCAATGCTTTGTATTAATTTCATAATCAAAATATCAATGCGGAACTCTAGTTCATGTATATATGATAAGGGTTCAATATATATAAGTAAGGTTCTATACAACTGTAAAAGGGAAACAATTTGTAGAAAGGTTACTTTCATCGGCAAATAAAGGGCCTGAGACTGGCTTTAAGCAGAGCTCTATCCCTTGGAACATCAAAGTATCAACACATGTTAAAACCAAGGAGGAACCAAAAGAACAAAGTGCTCAGAAACTGATCAACAGCATTATTGTAAGTGATATATATACATTTTTAATAATCAATTGTGACTGTAATATAGTAAGTCTATTATCTACATAACACAGTTGGGAAGAAGCAGAAGACAGAAACAGGTTTAGGTAACCACAAGGTTAGAGAGGATGAAGATAAGAAACCAGAAGCAAAAGAAGCTAGTTAGGCGAATAAATAAGGACACGAGTAAAAATGGATTCAACATACCTACTCTTGTTATTTCCTTTAAGCGTATAATATAGTTAAGGTTCGTTACTTCTTTCGATGATATCTGCACACAAGGCATGCAAAACCATGAAAACTTTAATGAGTATCATAGACTATATAACGTGAACTTGACCCTGTCGTCACATACTCAGTATTCCTCCCACCACGAAGTATGATATCTAATCTGAATGTTGCAAAGCCACAAGGCGAACAAGTTGAGCAACATTGCTCATAACCTTTAAAATAAACCATAGAAGCTTAAACAAGATTAATGACTTCAGTATTATTTGAATAGCTTTCTGTGTTTATATGGACGGCAAAGTAGAGCAATCAAATCGTCAGCAGTTTGGATTTACCAGTCCAAACAACAATTTCAAGCTTAACTAACTGTATAAGAGAACATCATAGAGAATGATATGAATGCAGCTGGGGTTAACTTCCAAAATGATTTCACGCAATAAGAACTCATTTGTACACATCCATTATCTCAGTTTAACCAACTGTACATTCTAAAAAAGTGAGCAAGCAAGGAAAACTTACTCTCCACTAAACTCAATGAGCTTATTCTTTGTTACCTAATCAACTACCTAGTAAGAGATATATGGAACTCAATTAAGGACCAATTTATGACTAAAAATCCAAAGAAACGAAATCAGAATCTGCACTCTATGTATATAGAGAAAAAGAGAAGGAAACTCTTATTCCTTGTTACCAAATCTCTTGGCAATGATAGGCCGAACATCATCAGCAACAGCCAAAGTCTCTAAGAAGGGAAGTATAGAAATCAAACCATCATCAGTTGGATCATCGTACCAACTTTTGATGGGGATTCCATTATTTATCTGGAATCTGTACACCTGAAACAATTAAGAAAGACGAGTTGAAGAATCAAAAGGGAAATGGTCATACACACCAAGAAAGCTTGAATTTGTAATGTGAGAGGTACTGTTCAAATAGAAATAGCTAGTTGAGTTCTTTAATGAATTAATAATGTTGTGTAACAAGAATAAAGAAACACCAGATTTAAATGAAAAAATGTCAAGCTCCATGAGCAGGTTTCCAGATGAAGTACCTGCGGACAGTTGTCAATTATAGCCACTTTGGCCAGATCCAGACCCAGAACAGTTAAATCCTTGGTGTAAATTCCTTCAGAAAGAATGCATGAGTCGCGATAAAAACGCTGTGATATGAACTTTCCATCTGGGTCCAATATATCTAGAAGTTGTGATGCATAGATGCTTTGACTAGCAGTGAAAATAACGACATGAAACAATTCTACCACCCTCTCCAAGAACCTGTAAAGGTGTGGCCTTTGTTTCACATACACTGTGTTCTCTTGCATGTTGAAAAAGACTTTGAAGGAAAAATCTGCAACATTGCACGATTCCACAGTCGAATGGACCAAAGTTTCTGCAATAGAGAAACAAGGTAAGTTGGGTAGCAGAGGTAAGAGAAACAGAAAAAATTAACAGTACACAATCATAAAAGTGCTTCATAAATCTCTTCATTGATAGACCAACTGCAAAGACGTTACCACCATGATGAGGACTACCATGAACGACTCAGTAATGTAAAATGAGAAGTCATACCATCCAAATCAAGGACAAGGGTCACAGCCTTCTTGCGTGGGGTATCCCTGGGCCAATAGTTGGATACAACATCCGATAGTTCCGGCTGATTCTTTATAAAAAGCTGAGGGTCAAAATCTTCAACTTGTTCAGATTCAGCATGATCCTCTGGTTGAATATTGTGCAATCTTGTCCGGTTGAAAGCCAGAAATAACTCATGGTTATCAACATTAATCATGTTGTCAACATCTGACTTATTATCTTCCGTGTTGGTTGCTCCATCTTCTAAGTAAGGTAGTACCATGTACTGCTCAGGGAAGATGTAATGAGGCAAGGGGCTTAATTCAGTGGATGCATCATTGTTTCCACTCTCATGAAACGGTAAGCTTGCAATAAGAACATCCGAAATAAAGAAATCTGACACGTTGCAAGTTTGATTGTCAAAGTAATTCTTGTTGCTGCTCTCGTCGCCTCCCCACCCGGGGATTTCCCAGTGCACAGAGTTTGTTGCCGTAAATACTGAGAAAAATAAATCTGTTAGATTAGTATAGATTAAACAAAGGAGAGCTTAGATCGAAACTGAACTGGTGAGAGATACCTCGATCAATTCCATCCAGTTCATCATTCAGAACAGGTGAAAATATCGTATCCGATTTTGACATATAGTTGCAAGCCACTTCCTGCACATGATTAGTATTTTCCACAACAAAAGTTTCTCATATATACTTTTGTATATATATATATATATATATATATATATATATATATATTTGAAAGAAATGGTACACAAAAGCGAACTACATATAAAAAAACTTACCTTTTTTCCGACAGATTGAGAACCATCAACAGACGAAGCAAACGCCTGAGACTGAGAAGTGTCTTCGACAAGCATTTCAGCGGGCTCATTGGTCTCACTATCCCGAGAACAAGTATCCAAACCTGAAGAAATTGGCACAACCATTATAGAGAGAACACAGATGATCTAAACCAAAAATTTGGACACAATACTTATGCAAGGAAAAAGCCTCTACCAAGATGTTGTTTCTCATCGTCGAAGCAAGTATAAGTAGCTGTGTTCATGCCTTCCATGCGCTCTGATATTTTGGAGAGAGAGCATGAATTTCTTGTAGTTCCTTTATGTTTCTTACAGACACCAAGAACTTTGCTCATCTTGCTCTTCATTTCTATGTATGGCATTGACTCTGTATATAGAATTACAGTGACCTTGGATCGAGCACATTCAGGCACAACAGAAGAAGGTGCTGCAAAACAGAGCCCATCAAAATCAGCTATTTCAATAATCAAAAACAAGAAGAGTAAATAGTCCAAAATAAGAAGAAGATAATCTACACAGAACCAAAGGAGAGTCTCGGAGACAAATTCGAGAAGACGTACAACACAAAAGTCAACCTATCATAAATAGCAAAAAAACACCCAGAATCTTCTATGTAAACACAATATTCACGATAGGTCTTTCTCTAATTCCTAATTATACGAATCAAGCAGAGAAAACAAAAATCAAACTCACATGTTTCACCAAAAACTCCAACTCCATCTCCAAATCATACATTCGCTAAAATCGAATCAAGTAATCACTAAGCAAAATTCGAAAGGCTCAAAATTTAATCCAACGCACGAAACGGAATTTCAAAAGACTCAAAATTCAAACATAGCACAAAAAAATTTACCATAAACAGCTAACAAAATCCAAACCCAAGCAGAAAACTCACCAATTCAAACTCGTATCCAAGACAATTCTCAAATAAAAGGAAGAATCTCCCAGAAAACCCGAACGAAAATAAGAGTTTTTGTTACGCAAATCCAATAAGCACAAAAAGAAAAAGAAAACCATAGACTTAGAAACCCAAAGTCAAGGAAACAAAAACGTTAAACTAAAAATAAAACGAAAATTTATAGGAAGAAGTAGGCGATCAAATTATGAAGTAGAAGAAGACGAAGACCGACCTGAGCTTTTTGGTGTCTCTCTCTCTCTCTCTCTCTCTCTCTCTCAACTTGTGGTTTGCTCTTTGTCTCTGGGTTTTTCTTTCTCTCTCACATAACTTCCACGAACGGTCAATACAGAATGATAGAAGCTTATGACGGCTCTTTAATCGACGGCTACGATTTGTTCCTTTGGTGGGCACTTTTTATCCTATCGATAACTGACACGTATTTAGTAGACCAGCTGGACCACTCTCATCTCTAATTTGACGCGTGTTTAAACACTTTGATTTTTTTTCTCAAATTTTTTAATTTATATTCTTTTCCGAAGTTTTTGTTTCGGTCTATTGTTACTCGTTGGATCGACTCGTTAACTCGGGTGAGAGAAGATCTTCGGGTCTTAGGCGTTCAAGGCTCTTCAATAATCGGCATTTGTATGGATCTTCTCGTCATCGTTTTCGCTTCTCTTACTTCTTCTCAGTTGGTAGCTATAGATGTTCGTTTTCAAGTCTTTTCTGTAGGTTATATTTTTTTTACTGGATTTATGTACATATATAAATCTAAATATAACAGTAAACCAAATTATATTAATATTGGATTTATGTTTTAAACATTTTTTATTCAAAAATCATTTAGAATTTGATCTTCAATACAATGGTCACACGAGTTAACAACGGGTAAAATCATGATCCATAAAATAAAAAATTATAAAATTAAATAAATTTACAGAAAACTATTCAGTATTAGCTATTAATCACACATTTAATATTTAAAATATAGTTCTTCATACTATTAAAATATCGTAGTATTATAATTTAAAAAAATATCACCCCGCATATAATGCGGGTACAATTCTAGTAATTATATTATTTTAACCATTAATTTTTTTTTAAACAAACAACATGTAAATAATTATCTTAAATCATTATCAGCACCTTTTTAATAATTATTTTTATTTATTTAATTAACTTATACATATATTTTGTATTATATTGTTACAAAAATAGGTAACATAAACTATAATAATATATTTAAAATATTATACCCACCAAATAAAACAAAAAACTAATATATCATATATATACATAATTATATATATAATTTTTATATATCTACGAATATCTTCGGTTCAGAGCAGATATCTAATTTTTCCAAAAATTATATTTTTATTTGCTTCCATTTTTTACGAAAACTGTAATTTACTATTTGATTTGCTCCGAAATTTTACGGATATCCTCATTTTTCGAATTGAATCAAAACGAATAGCGAATCAGAGCAGATCTAACAAATATTTTGTCCATGCCTAATCACGAATACGATGAAATTTAATTCGATGTGTTGTAATGAAAAATCACTTCATTATTTTATCATCTGAAATTTTATTTTAAGTTATTTTATCATCTGATTAAATAATAAAAGAATTCGTTTCGTGTATATATATATCACAAAAGAGAGAATACAAAGATGCTCTCTGGGTTCCTGTCACATCGTTGAAACGTTTATGACTAATTGTAAAAGATGGAACACTTTATTCAAAGACTTAAGGTTCACTTAAAAGCATTTTCGTGAAGATGCAAAACAGTCTCGTGTTCTCATATCTAAGGATTGTAAGTTTAAAACTGCACTTAGTCTAAAGGAACCTCATTCTGATTCAGAGCAAGTGTCGTGGTTTGGAATCCATGTGTTGGTAGAAACCTGATGGATCCAACCCAAAACTCTTTACAAGAAATCGTTCTAAGTATTGCCTTGGATACAAAAACCAAATGATCATGTCGCAACTACAAAATCTTGAGACCATTCTGTTTTTGGGTTTGAAGTTTATGAGTTTAGTTCTGATTCATGACGGAATCTTGATGATGTTTCTCTGGACTTCATCATACAAGCAAATGCCAGAGTGTCTTTGAAGGAAAACACTTTCTTACATTTGACTCGAGAGTCTTTTTTCTTTTGATTACACAACTGAGAGATTTTGACGTCATAGTGTTCTATCAGTTGTGAAAGACGAATAACTCTGTGTTATGTCAGCGGTAATGAAGACGAGACCGTGTCGTTAAACAGATCCTTTACAGTGGAATCACATATTCCTTGAGACTATTTTTCGATTCCGGTGAGTTTTCTTATGGACCAACAGAAGAAAGTTGTCTTGTCTTGTAATGTAAGCTATGGACAATTGTTAACCCATTGAAGTTCCTATTTATTCGATTATATATGGTTTCTTTTCTTTCCTCTTTTGTTAAATCGATTCTGATATTTTGCATCAGAATTTCATGAGATCCAAAGAAAAGACCTCGATCAAATTGTTTTGTCGGAGGCTTGTAAGATAACAAAAATGAACTAATACAATTATGTGTTCATTGGCTTCCATGAAACTCATATAGAATCGATGGAGGTGTCAGAAGATGAATCCGCTTCATTGGCTGCTAACGTTTCTTGGCTCTACATGAAGATCATATTCTTAGCAAACAGCTCAAAAGAATACTGAAAGAAACAACTTTGAAACAATCAAGTATGGGTTCCGAGCAAACCTTTTGAATATCACTCTCCCTTGTGGAAACCTCTGGCACAGACAGTTTCTGTTCATCGCTTTTTACTTCTCCTTCCGAAGCCTGTTGCTGAAGGTAGAGACAATACTGTTGCTGTTGTTGTTGCCATTGTTGTTGCTGTTGAAACCACTCTTGTTGTTGTTGCTGGAACTGGATTTGCTGCTGATTTTGTGGTTCTTGGCTCTGTTGCATTGTATTGAGCTGTTCCACCTTCTGAGATTGTGGATACTGAGTCCCGTCTGGAGATTGGTACTGTCTGGAGAGATTCTGATCTAGTTTTGTCTGAGAATTCTCATTTGGTTGTGCTTGTTCATACAGAAGTTGCTGCTGTTGTTGGTAGTAATAGTAGTGATAGTAATACTGTTGCCACATCTCGTTATTATAAGCTTCATTGCTCTGCATCTGACCTTCTTGTTGGTCGCTGCTTTGCACTGTATTCTGAGGGATCTGAGTCTGAGGATAGGCAAATGATGCTTGTACCTGAGATGCAGAGTCTTGATATTGGTTCTGCGGATTCTGTGGGATTGAGCTACGAGCCGGATTTTCTGAAGGGGCTACACTCAAGTCCTGACCAATAATCTGGGCTTGAGGATAAGCGTTGGATGCTTGAACCAAGGGATACAGCGGTGATGCAGAGTTCTGACAATGGTTTTGCGGATTCTGTGAGACTGAGCTTTGTGGCGCTGCTCGATGGTCTTGAGGAGCAACACTCATGTGCTGACCGAGAACCTCCTGTCCAGTTTTGACTGGAGAATACGACCTCCGAGGAGGTCTCTCACGAGACTCTTGGTTTTGGTAACTTCGGAGACTCCTTGAGCCACTAGGTTGGATCTCTATAGCATCTGATTTCACAGTATCTACTGAACATGACGAGAAGTGAGCTTGTTTAGTGACAAAACCATGTTTTGCCGTGGCTTGGATCGGTAGGCTAACTGCACGGTAGCTTTCACCACCTTCATCTACTTTTAATTCCTTGCACGGATCATTCTGTGACTCGCACAAATTCTCCCTCTCTGCAACATTACCATTTCCTTCAACTTGAAGTCCCGAAGCCTGAGACCCCAGATTAGGCTCGGTGTTCAAATAGTCAGACCGAACAGCATCTTTAGATTGAGTACTATCAGAGTTCGGAGGTAACTCTTTCTTTTCTTCATGTGGTGAAACAACTGTGCTGCCAATTTCTTTGTCTATTAATAGGTCCTGATTCATGCACTCACGGGTCTTCTCTCTTCTCTGAATCAACTCTCTGAATAATTTTCCTGAAGGACGCAACCCATGTAACTTGGCCCTAGCAGAATGTGGGAATAACTTTATGTGTCGACCCAAAGCTTTCCTCACATCATGGATGGTTCCAGAGAGATCAATAAACTGCTCAAAACCGAGGGCATTTTCTAAGTATCAAACATAGGCTGGAGATCAAGAAATGAGAAAAAAATAAAACAGAAAAGATCACAAGCAAAAAGGATCATTAAATTTTATTACCGTAAAGGAAACCCTACCTCCATGTATAAATTTGATATCTCCTCCTTGTCCTCCGGGCTCAGACCACCGGAAGAATCTGCCTGATGAGATATTTCCTTATCTATGACAGGATCTAACAAATCCACTTGTCGAGACCCACCATGCATCATCAATAGTCTTATAAGCTCCTGTTAACACAAATATTAAAAGCTAATGAAGCTTCAAAAATAGACAATTGCAGAACTTAAGAGGAGTAACATGAATTCCAAATGGGGAATCGTGAATTTGAAGAGATTCAAAATTGTAGCGAATAACACACCTCAAGAAGTAATTTGCAGTGAGGAACTTTCTCATTGCCCTCTAACAGAATCTGAGCTGCCTCATCAGCACTGTTTGTTATCTAAGAAAAGAAGTAATCCTTCAAATAATTTTGTTTCAAACGATGCAATGTATTGAAGGTATGGTAAAGCTCCAAACAGTTCCCAGAGCTCTATATCACGACATGTTATTGACAGATAATTGATATGTAAACCTGCGTAAGTCAAAAACATTACGCACCATGTACTTGAGACGAGAAAATTGAACATACAACAGAGCGATGGTTTCCAAATTTTCTTTTCCAATGAGTTTTTTCTTCAGAGCCTCTTTGTACGTAGTAACAGCAGCTTCAAAGTTACCCTACACGGAACACTACATAATCAGATATTCTCGAGTACCGAGTTATCAAGATTAAGTGGTACCAAGTTGTGTAGCATCCATACCAGACGCTTTTCCATGTTAGCCTTCTTGATTACATTTTCAACAAAACCAAAACCAGGTTCCTCGCCACATCGAGAGAGGGCAATAGAAGCAGCAGATGCGTCTCCAACTTGTTCCTTGAATCTTGCATTGAATAGATGGATAGCAGCTGCATTCTACAATGAACATAAAGGGAGTCATGAAAATGTATGATCCTAGTTGTTTATCTACCCTTTTGCAACTAATTTTTTACACACTAAAGCAATAGTAATCCCATTTAACCTTGACAAAGGTTTGTGATGCTCGAGCCAGCGCAAAATTTGCCAACTCCCTTCCACCCTTGCTTTCAGCGAAATCCACATAGCGGAACCAGAACTCGGTGTAATTCGCGCATGGTATTAAGCATCTCTCATAAAGCTTAATAGCCTACAATTAAAAGAGAAACAAACTTGAAATATAAATACTAAAGGAACAAAACCCACCCTGAATCAGAAACCAAGAAATTCCTCTACCCAATCGAAGTCCCCATATGTTTCAGCGAAGTTCAAATACGCATGCCAATTGTCCAGCTGATTAGTTTCCAACGGATTTACATGAAAATAAGGCCTGTGTATATGCTTCTCAAAGCCACTTATTTTTTCGCTCAATTGCCGTGAATCTAAATAGAACTGTTCTCCAATTGACAAATATGCATGCAGTGCTTTTGACACAGCCGAGCTAGAGGAAGGACCCATCAAATCTCTTATAACAATAGAGATCTCCTCATCAGTGTGACGTGTAGGGACCAAATCTTCTTCCATGGGGTCTGAAGAAAGGTCTCCATTAACTTCTATCCTACATTTAATCTTCTCTTCCAAAGAAGCAGTAATCTTCCTGAAGCTGGAAAAAGTACATGACAAGTATAATGTAATGAAGAAAGACAAACTCAAGCCGAAGGAGCTCAAAGCATCAGAACATCATAATTGTCATTATAGAAAATCTTTAAAAAAACTTACTTCTTGTAATAGAGATGCAACTTTTTGGAGGGATATCTCAAGGTCCTGAGATATATATGAGCCAGTGAATTCCATTGTTGCTGATCCAAAACAAATTTTATATATTTGTCCCAAAGAATGCAGCAAGAATAATCTTTTCCAACAAGTGATATCCCCCTCTCGAATAATCTGCCAGAATATTATGTTTATGTAAGGTAACACTCCAAAAATCAGCCATTGGTTCTCCCCAAACAAAAGAAATAACAATAGATAGAGGAAGTGTAGCCATACTATGAACAACTGCACATACTTAACAACCTAAAGAAGTGTAGCCAGATGGAGAAAGTAAACTCTACCAAGAAAGATTATATGATTAAGGTTGTTGTGGAGTGGAGTTCCATATTAAAACTGAAAGTTTAAATAATTGGTCACTAAAAGATTAAACACAAATCCTAAAAGATCAAAAATTCAGAAATACCTACAAACATCATGAGGATCTTCATAAGCAGCAACAGCGAAATCACAATAGTCGAGCCACATAGCTACAGAGAAAGTAGCTGCTTGAACTGCTCGCTCGAAAACTTCAACAGCATCTTCTAAAGTGCATAGCTTTATCTTATGATAAGCATATTTCCTCCAATAGCCATGGCACAACGGAAACTCCAACAGGAAAGCATCGTAAACTAAACATAGCTTCTTAATATCATCCTACAGTATAAGTTCAACGAGTTTAGTTCCCGAGAACAAAAACTTGGAATTTAAACCAATTCTTGGATCACAAAATTAGATGACGTTAAATGGAATGCAACACAAAGTACCAAATGCGACTTACGGGGAACGAATTCTCTATTTCGGAGATTAACAAAGTCCATTCTTCAAAATCAAGTCCTCCAATGGAAAAAGTTTCTTGTAGTCTATCGTTATCGAGGAAATCTGCAAATGAAATCAACTGAATATTGCTTCTTTTAAGTTTGGCGGATTTCCTCTGCAATGGGGAAAACCCAAAACCGATGCACAAATAGAGAGAGGTCTCAAGTTTACCACTAGAGGCATCTAATTCTGTAGGCGGAGGCATTGGTTCCTCACCGGAGACGTCGGTCCTAACCTTTGTCGCCGCCATTTGAAGAGCACCGACTTTGATTTGTTGTTTTTTTCAGTGAAGAGTTTTCATATGACTGGAGTTATTATTTATTTATTAGCCCCCTAATGTAACTACAATTTAATCGACAGCCATCAAGTTTTTTTAACTATTTGTCACACCCAAATTTGGCATATATTGTCTGAGATTAGAGTGGTTGATTATAAACTCTTGATATTTCCTGATCTAATTCCATGGATTTGGATGCATTTATCCGAGCTAATCAGAAAACCCAGCAACAAATTATGAATGTTAGTTTAGAATGTGGAAATTTGACTCTCGTGCATATCTGAGCTGTAGCTGGATGATATAAAAAATTCCGACTTTTTAAAAGCTCTACGAAATATATGGTCAGGAAGTTTTGTTAAGTCGATAAACATTCTTATAGAAAGAAAAGGGTCTATGATTTGGGCAAGAATAACAAGAAGACATCTTGATGATGAGTTCTAACTTTTCAACAGATATGTCAGGTTTGTTGGAGGATGTTGCAGTTACACAAACGTTCTTTGACACCAAAAAGAAAAGAAAACGATTGATAGTTCAAATGATTTGTACAAAGAAAACAAGAACCAAAAGTGATTTTATTAAAACCTGGTAAGTTTCTAAAATCAGGTTCAATTCCAACACCATTAATGTCCATATGGTTAGATGTGACATACTTTCCTATTGTCACAACTACTCCTGAACCATCCCGGAGTTCAAATACTGATTGAATCAAATTCTGAAAGTTTCAATATCCACAAAAAAAACATTTCAATTCCATGTCAAAAGAACTATTATACTTTGGAATTAAACAGCATTTCGTATGTTCTTTCGCCATCAAGAACTACTTTACCGTTATTATGAAGTGTAGAGACCACTGCTGATACCTGGATCGCTTACCGGCCCAAGATCAGAATCGGCCCATTAGAAGATGAGAAGAATCGGGCCCAGCGTAATAAGGCTCAGAAAAGGATTCATTAAAGAAGACGCGCCAGATCCGGTTCGAAGGGGAGAAAGTAAATCAGGGCATTATTCCCTATAAATAAGGAGCAGTGTCATATGTTTAAGGGATCCGAAAGATATTTGAGCTCATTAGAGAGGGAAAGTGAATAGCATTGAGAGAGAAAATAATAGAGAATAGACTTTGAGAACTTGTAATCAGGTCCGCAGCGACCTCGCTTTGTAAACTGCTCTCGCGATCCGAACTCGACTAGACGTCGAACATAGCTCACGACCTCGCAAACAATCGTTGATAATAAACGCCGACCCGAT
>OVAU01001084.1:0-16306 GCA_900406315.1 Biscutella laevigata subsp. laevigata
TCTTCAATAATGTCAAAAGAAGAAGAAAAGTTTCACAAAAGTGGAAAGGAGGCTAAGAGAAGAAGAGTTGTTCTCTAAAGAGGGTATAAAACCCTTATATAGTAATGACATTTAGGGTAAAAAACGTGGTCAACTAAGGAGGAAAAAAGTCAATTCTGCAGTTTCTGGTGCAGCACATCGAGCAGGGGTCTGCTCGATGTCAGCACCTGGCTTCCTCGATGTGGTCCACTTATTGCTAAATCTTTCTTATATTTAAGGTGTAAGATCAAAACAAAAAAATTTAAAAATTTAGTTCAATACATGTTGTTTAGTATAACATCGCCATGATGTTTCATGAAACTTAATCATAATTTTTCATGATATTGGTAAGATTTAAATGAAAAATGTTTTCTCACAGATTTTTTTGAACGAGCCAATTTGTTCTATCATATAATCACCAAATACGGGTGGTTATACTGGGAAAAATCGTAACCACAAATATCCTACTAGATTTATAAAAAAATCAAGATTGTTCTACTATGTGCAAATCGGTTCTACTCAAATTTTGTTTCCATTGATCCAGTGGAACCTTTTATACCAGTTGAACCAGTTTTACCTAATTGTCCGAAGTAGCAGCATCCACATGCCCATAATTTTTCGGTTTTGCTCCTTGTACATATGGAATATGTGCTTAAACTGGTCGTCTTCCATAAACCAATTCATCTCCTTTTCTGAAAGCGTTTTCTTCAGAAACTTGATCGTCTTCGTAGGGTTACACCTCGACTGTAGCCTAATAGTCGACCCAAACTATTCATGACGGAAGAAAAACTCATCCGGTCTCGGTGGTATCAATCCACCATTAACCTCAGAACCCTGCAAAACAAACATTTTTTAACCTATTAGAACAAATACAACAAATAGACCTTACAGATCCAACAAAATAAAAAAACCAAGATACCTAATATAACTGATATACCAAACAGAACAATATAACCAATAGACCAAACAAAACAAATACAACTGATAGAGCAAATAGAATCGACAAAACAAATACAACCAATTGACCTAATAGAACCAATACACCAAACAGAATCAAAAGAACTATTAGACCAAACAGAACCAATACACCAAACAGAATAAAAGAACCATTAGACTAAACAGAACCTAAATAACAAAATTTAACAAACAAAACATCCGCAGTAGACCTAACAGAACCAATAAACCTAGGGTTTCCTTAGTACCAGTGGTTTAGACGGCTTCGCCGTTGCCGGATCTAGCGACGTCGCAGTTGCCGGATCTTGCGACGTGAATGGGATTAGGGAAAGAGTCGACGGCGCTGGAGGAGAAGGCGTCTTTGCTGGAGAAGGTGGTGGAGACGGGGCCGTCACCGGAGTCTTCGCTGTCGTCGTCGCCGTTTCTTGGGTTGCGAATGGCGTCGGTGGTTGTGTCTCGTCGTCGTCAAACGGCGACATCGGCTTCGTGGGAGAGTTCGCGGCAGGCAGAGGCGTCTTCGTGGGAGAGTTCGCGGCGTGAGAGGCCGAAATCTCTGCCGCCGCACTGGAGGAAGTCGTCAGATCTTGTGATTCCGGCGTTGAAGACTCTAGTGACGTCGACGTCGCATATCTACTGCTCGCCGCCGGATTTAGTTTCGGTTTCTCCATCTTCAGTTTCTCCTTCTTTTCCTCCACTTTCTAAAGATTTGGTTGAAGAAGAGTTTGAGATGGAGGAAAAAACGAGAATGGAGGCTGAGGAAATGAAGGTTACGGTTTCGATTAGAAAAAGAAGAAGGAAAAATAGAGAAGAAACGAGAGAGGAGAAAAGAGAATGACTTTTGAATTTTAGATCTAGGTTTGTTGTGAGAGATCTGACTTCAACCGGATATTCAGAATCCGACCCGATTTTTCATTGGTTGGGTCGTAAATTATTTAAGCTTCTCTGGGTTTTTGGTATTTCAATCATTTTTTGCCTTCAAAATTATTCTACAGCACTTGATTCACTTGAGATTGTGGTTGGTTTTTGTTTTTCATATAACACAAACGAAAAAAAAGAGAGATTTGGAGAAGAAGACCTTTACAAAATTTCTTAGGCAAAAGAGTTGAGACCAGTCTTTCAACGTTTGGCTTTATCGATGGATTCTCTAAATTCTAGTCGAAACCCTAGTTTGCTCACTACTGTTCCCAACTTCAACCATAGCCACGCCGATTCAATTATCTCTTCTCTCCTTTCCTTTCCTGATTCCTCTCCTATCTCCATTGGCTCCTCCTTCGATCGAGTCCTCGATAAAGCTCTCGCCTCTGTTTCCTATGATGATTCCGTTCAAGATCGTCTCGTTGATCGCACTATCGAGCTCGCATCGCTTCTTCTCGAGTCCACCAAACGATGTCACAGGAAGCGAGCTTCTATTCACAATTCCCATTCCTGGTTCCTCCCTCCCGAACTCACCATTAAGGTAATTTGGGAATTTCTGGAATTTTACACTGTCTTTCTATGTGAGCTATTGAAATTAGAGGTCATGTTTTAGGGATTTGTTCACAGCCTGATCTATGCATCTTTGTCTTCAGCGTTGTTGATCTATGGGTGAAAAATGTTGAAATTTATATGGAGTAATTTCTGAAGAACTGTGTTTATAATGGATTTTTTAGGTCTTTTCAATGCTTGATACAAAATCTCTGATGCAAGCAACTGCCTGCTGCACCATGTTCAACAAATGTGCCATGGACCGATTATGTTACTCCAACATCGATCTGACAACATCTGCTAAACATGTTGATGATGGAATTGTTTATACTATGATTCATCGAGCTGGGAAAGAACTCAGGTAATGTTTTGTTCTACTGAGTCCAATGAGACAGAAGAACAATCTGCTTATATCTCTTTAGCTTTTTTTGTTGCCTATGTATTTGACGTGCTCCATGTAATCATCTCTCAGGTTTTTGTTTGTGTATGTAGATCTCTCAAGATTGGTCATGTTGTTCGCCCAGCTGGATCTTATTCTACTGCATCTTTGCTTACCGAATCTTATCTTACTCCACTATCGTTTAACCATGGTTTTCTTGGGTATTGTTTTATTACCAGTATGAAAATTTCAATATCAAAACTTAACTAAGGGAGTTAAAATTTTGAAAAGAAGGTTATAGTTTCCATAGATAGGGAAAAACTAGAGCAGGAAAAACATATCAATACAATCTCATCATGCCCTCTTGGAAATACTTAAAACCAAGATTAAGGCTTTTTAAGTCGGAATAATTGCTCTTTTTAATATCTTGAAATCTTATTATGTCCCTCACAGTTGTGCATTTGAGAGTAATTCAGAATCTTTATCTAATTTGACAGAGAATGGTTTCACTGGTTTCTTTTCTGAGAAATCCTTTTCATATTACATGTGCACTTGATCTTCTAATTTGTTATCTTCTTTCTTTATTCAACTAGGAGTCGCTTGAGATGCCTACGTCTTTACAATATCAAACCATTGAATTCCAATGTCTTATGTGACACCGTATCAGCGTGTTCAAACATCACTGATCTTGGAATTGGTGGATTGTAAGTTGTCTTATTTCCCATTCTTGATTTTCCTTTGTCGAGAGGTCTCATATTGTCATGTACTGTTGTGCTTTTGATTGTTTTACTACTTCAATCAGTCTGTCCACTTTCACTTCCGCTAATGCCTTTTTCAACGTTCTCTCATGTTTTACATTATTTCGTGTTTCATGCCACAGGAGTAACCTAACCGAGGAGTTATGTAAGTCACTAGCAAAAAAATGCCGCTTGATAGAGAACCTCTACTTAGAGACCTATTCTCGTCATGGTAAAGCTTTTTTGGTGTGAAGCTCTTCGTCCTATTTACTCCTTGGTTTGCTCAAGCGACTTATTATTGTAACAGGTACAGTTGAACTAGCCATAGAAGCCTTAATAGAGTATATATTCAGTTGTCCCAATTTATCTTCTCTAACACTCATTGGTTTTCCACTTAGTGGTGAAACGTCCCGAAATCTTGCTGAGGTATGACTGTTTATGATGTTTATGGTACTTATTCTCTTTTCGTGTGGTCGTAAGAAACCTAAAAACTATTCGGATGCTTTTGAAGGGTTCTCGTAAACTGAAGTACATGAATTTTTCCAGATCGCCTACACTCAATGGTCGCTTTTTGAGGTTCATATTTGCTTGGAAATAAAATGTTAAATAAGCAAATTTTCTCAGAGCTGAAATTATTTTTGATGCTAGGGATTTGGGACATAGCTGCAAAGACGGTCCACTCAAGACTCTAATACTACGCAACTGTCCTTCTCTAGAGGAGGTAAAAGATTAAAGAGTTTCGTTGTTGCGTCAGTGTCTTGAACTATCAACACACACACTACTGATCTTGGTCGATATTTCAGAAAGAAGTGGTGGAGTTCTGTAACTCACTACTCGATGGAGACTTCAAATCCATT
Source organism: Biscutella laevigata subsp. laevigata (assembly GCA_900406315.1). NCBI lineage: Eukaryota > Viridiplantae > Streptophyta > Magnoliopsida > Brassicales > Brassicaceae > Biscutella > Biscutella laevigata. The sequence goes on from OVAU01001084.1 coordinate 4,410, forward strand.
CGGCACATTGTAAGTTCTAATTGAATTGATGCCAAATTCTCTAGATGAGATGAGATATAAAACTAGATAACTTGTATTGCTCACAATCTGTCTTCTTCTCTAATAGGATGTTTCAAATAACCGTGGCTTAGTTACGCATGGCAGGAAGAGATCAAACAAACCAAAGTAACCGATTGATTCTTCATTTGCTTATTTATATAATTACCAAATGAGGTTCACAACAACACATATTGTGTTCCCTAATGATACACTGAGTTTTGTATATTCGATTCTTGTTGTAGCTTACCTGTGGAGAAGCTGAAAGAAGAAAGACCTGATATAACATTTGTGGCGGATTTTTCCTCAACAAGGTTTCTTCATCATCGATTACTCCTTTTTAGGAGGCTTCATTTAAAAAAAAGTATGAGAATTGAATTCTAAAATTGGGTTTTGTGATTTGCAAAATTCAGTGAGGAAGAAGAGGCAACGTTTATAGCGATGATGGAAGTTGAGGACGACGATGATGTTTTTTTATGGTAAAATATCTTTTTGGTTTGACTATTTATTTATCTCCTCCTTTGAATGGTTTACTTCCATCTTCGAGTGTTTATCTTCGTTTATTGTGCGACTCTATTCTACTTTGTACAAAACCTTTTGCGGGACTTAAATAATCCATATTTTTAATTAATATATAATTTGATTGATTAAAAACGATTCTACGACATAACTGTTTGTACAAAACCGAATACAAAAAACTGTTCGTTTATCCGCGTAATTCTCGAACATCGGTTTCGTCTATTGTTGCTTGTGGAACTTCTATATGTAGTTTCAGAGGAAGACTTTCTATAATCCTTAGGCGTTCATGATTCCTCGATAAAAGACACATATTGTTAACTGTTCAGACATCTTTCCAGCATATTTCAATTCCTTTCTTTAAGTTGGTTGTATCATTCTTTTCTTAACTTCGTTAGTATAATTCCAGACGAAAAAAATTAACAATTCACATAAAGAAAAAACTATTCTCACAAGATATCAAACAAAAGTTCCTTAAAGAAAAGTGGTAGGCTAATGGGCCCATAACAGGCCATTTTTTGTTTATCTTTCAGGAGGCTGACTCGCACCCAAATGGTCTGAATCACGGTGGAAATTTTTTTTGTAAACTGCCATGAGACTTTTTGCACGGACAACGATCTACATATAGATGTCCAAACTCAAACTGCATGGTCCAATGAAAGGTGGGTTGACCCGCGGGTAGACCTTTGGATAAATGATTCAGCGAGATTTTTAATTTTTGTGGTGATTTTAGAGAATATTTATGATTGAAACACTCTGAAACAACGATTATAGTCGTTGTTCAAGAGACTTTTATTCTTGCTTTTATCAGCTTTTGCATCATCATCGTCAACATGTGTTTCTCTTTCTTGGTTCAAATGATAATTTTGATGATTCATCCAAATTTTTTCGTCCATGCTCAATGTCTACGTCTACAACTTGTTGAGACTCGAAATCCAATGTTTACAAGTTGTTGTAGTCATCTAAATCATATTATTAACATAAAACGAATACAATTTAACTAATGAAAATATGAATGAAATTGAAACTCAAACTGCATAAAGGTAATAACTTACTTATTTAAGACACTGAAACTTATCAAAAAAATAGTTAGGTCATTCATCTCTATAGTATTATTTAAGGATCACTTTTAAGAAAATAACCTTTAAATCAGTAAAATATTACATGGTTTGACATTAGAACAAATAACAAAATAAAAATATTCATTAAGGGTAAAACTGGAAATACATGTAACTTTCATTAAAGGTAAAACTGGAAATATATATAATCAAAAAATTAGGTTATAATAATTTAAATATTGAGATTTAAAAGATAAAAAACATAGTTATATATTTAATTTCGTTTTTCTAAATATCATACTTAGAAAAATATTTAAAAAATGAATTTTAGATATAATTTTAATTAAAAAAGAATTTAAAAATAATTAAAAAATCAAATATGTTAATATTTGACGATCTTATTATCACTGGTAACAATCCCATTGCCATTCAAGAATTCAAATCGTACTTATCTACATGTTTTCATATGAAGGATTTAGGAGTGGCGAAGAACTTTCTTAGACTAGAGATAGCTCGAAGTCGAAAGGGTATTTATCTATGCCAACGAAAGTACACAATGGATATCTTATCAGAAGTGGGAATGTTAGGCTGCAAGCCTGTTAGCTCACCGATAGATCAAAACCATAAATTGGCCTTATCTACGACTGAGCTCATGAACAATTCGGAATCAAATATGTTAATATTTGATTTATCCTTTACAACAATACTCTAATTTCTCTCTCTTTTAAAATTTCACAATATTCAATTTAGATTTTTTTGTCCAATATATAGTATAATTATTGTAATCTAAATATAATTTTTAGTATATGATATTTATGTTCTACGTAATTTTTCATTCTCATATATATTAATTTTTAGTAATTAAAATATAAGTTTTAATACTGGATTTATGTACATATATAAATCTAAATATAACAGTAAACCAAATTATATTAATATTGAATTTATGTTTTTAAACATTTTTTATCCAAAAATCATTTAAAATTTCATCTTCAATACAATGGTCACACGAGTTAACAACGGGTAAAATCATGATCCATAAAATAAAACATTATAAAATTAAATAAATCTACAGAAAATTATTTAGTATTAGCTATTAATCACACAATTTAATTTTTAAAATATAGTTCTCTATATTATTAAAATATCGTAATATTATAATTTAAAAAAATTATTCCGCATATAATGCGGGTACAATTCTAGTATCTCTTTATTTAAGACACTGAAACTTATAAAAAAAAAATAGTTAGATCATTCATGTCTCTTCCTCACCACAACAATATCACTTAAAACTCCATAAAAACTGATTTAACTACACATGAACATTATAAATATATGTGACATTTCGGTTGTCACGCATCAAATGGCACGAACCGCGCCGAACATTTTTTTTTTGTAAATTGTTGTAGGTCAACAATCGATGAATAGATGTCCAAATTCAATCCATTAAACATCTCATCATCAACTTCAAAATTTCTAGTGATCACATATCATATTTTTCAAAAAATACAAATTATAGTATTGCAAGCAACCTATCTACAAAATTGAAATTGTCCGCCTCAAGCAACCTATCAACAAAATTTAGCTCTTTGATTTTCTTCTGTGCTTTGCACAGTACACAACAATTCCTCTGTGAAAGCTCAAAGCAACTATATTAACGCAATTACGATATTGCAAAACCAGAGTAATTGTAAGGTACTTTAGAATGGTAACATTAGTAATATAGAAAACGTTACTGTTGATGCCAGAAATAATCACTCAGAAAATAGATTAAATCCGAATGTTAAATCCGCCAAACATAGTTGATTAACCTTCTCCAGTTGATCCAGAATTGAATCCAGCTATGATTTTCTAAGATCCACGTCAGAGACACGAATTCTCCTACTTCTTCTCCTTATTTTTCATCCCTCAATTTGAATGGTTCGGTAATATCATTATGTTCGGATCCACGAGCTCGAATCTAAGCATAAAATAAATAAGACAGAGAGTTCCCACTGAAGGGGAGCCGATCAGGTCGGCGTTTATTAGAAATGACCGTGTGCGAGCTCACGAGCTACGTTTGACTTCTAGTCGAGGTCGCGAGGTCGAGATACAAAGTTAGGTCGCTGCGGACCGAGTTTATAACTCTAAGAACAATACTCAATCTATCTATCTATCTCTCTCTAGTCTACTCATTTCTCTCTCTAGCGAGCTCGGAATCGTTTTTCTCCCCCCCCCCTTACGACACTGTTCCTTATTTATAGGAGACGATGACCCGGTTTCCTTCTGGAGGGTCCGCGTCCTTCTTTTATCGGATTCCTTACGTCTCTTCGTCGATGGGCCTGTCTTTCTTCTTTCTTTAATGGATCGATTCTTGATTTTGGGTCGGCCTTTGATCTGGTGCAATACAGGTACCAACAGTAAGCCCCCTCTCTTTCTAAGTCTGTTTGTGTCGAGGCCATATTTCGTTGGGCCGAGTTCGGGTGGACTTTGAAAGAGAATCCTCCTTGTTCTTCGTGAGGGTTGGCCCGAAATCTGAATCGGCGCTTTCACCTCTTTTATTCTTTTTGACGGCGCGATTTCATCCCCAGTCATCCAGGTTTTAACAGTATTTTCCCGGCGACTCCCCTGTCTTTCACGAACTGTTCATGGACGACCTACCGGACACCGCCCACTTCGCTGAGGGGGACGATGACTTTATTTCTTCACTTTTTTCAACTGTCGAAGGCGTGAGCTCGATTCCTGGTAGTCCCAATGCCGATCCTAATGCTCCGGGCTCTGTTTTGGGAGATCTGGTCGATGACCTGCCCGTGACTGGTCTGCAGGTTTTCGGGGAAAATGTCCTTCAACACGCTTCTAATTATATAGGTGACTCCCTCTCTTCGGAAGAATCGATTACTGAAATGCGGCGCTATTATCATACTTCGGGCGACGTCGAGATTATTATTCCCTCCCTTGGTCAGCGGCCATGGGATGCTCCTCCAGGGTATGTCTGCCTTTTCGAGACTCATTTTACCTGTAGCGGGTTATGGTTTCCCCTCCCAGACTTATTCGTCAGGTATTGCGCGCGCCGAGGGTTGGCCTTTTCCCAGTTGATGTCATTCGTGGTTCATCATATCATTGGATTTCTCGCCCTTGCTGCAGAGGCTGGCATCGAGGCCGATCCCTGAGTTTTTGAATCGCTTACCTCCTTTAACAGTTTCCATATTACTCGTGGCTTCTTTTTCTTGAGTGCAAAACCGGTGTACAAGGTGATCATGACTCAGAACAACAAGATTCATGTTCATTCGCGGGGTCGAACTACTAATTGGTACCGTTGGTACTTCTTCGTTCGTCAGAACCAGGCCTCCGGTCTTATCCCCACTATGGATTATAGGTCCAGTTGGAATTTCTCTGATTTTGGTAATCTCACTATTCTCTTACTTTTGGGCTCTTCTAACCATGGCGCCCTTTATTCACCCGTAGTTAGTTTGTTTTTCACAGTTCGCCACTCTTGTGACGATCGCCCACCAAACTCCGATCAACTCATCAACTTCATTCTATCTCTTCCTGGCAGGACGTGGCTGCAGCTCTACCAATCTCGCTGGCGTTGTGACCTTGCCCACCTCCCTCTAGGTGACTTCTGAATCTTTCCTTCTTTGTCTTTACTTAGCCGGTTTCATTTTTTCGACTTTTGATATTTCCTTTGGTTTTTATTAGATGTCGCTCCTCTGCCCCTCCATGAATCCAAGAAATCTTCTAGGGGCGAAGTGGCAGGCTTGGACAGAGCTACTTCTATTGCGAGAGTTCCCAGCGGTCCGCAACCTTCACCCTTTTCACTGAATCGACGTCGCACTCGTTCCGAGGACTCCGACTCCCTTGACGATTCCCTTAACGTTCCTTTGGTTCGCAAGAGAGGTTCTAAATCGAAGAGGCATTCCTCGCTGGCTCGATCGAGTAGGGACGATGCCTCTGGGTCGCAAGGGCGTATTTCTAGTCTTGTCGACATTTCGACGGCTCCTATTCAACCCTCTTTTCCTGACTCCTCTGTCGATCACTCTTTCTACTTTCGATGGAAGAGTGACCACCCTCTTCCCGATGTTGGTGCTGCTTGCGCTGCTCTAGTTCGAGCCTTGGATGATGACAGTGTTCATGCTCCTTCCGCCGACGACCTTTTCGGGCGGACTGAGTCCAGGGAGGTTGCTCTTCAAATTGTCCAGGTATCTACGGTTTATTTTGGTTCGCGACTTGCTCTTCCACTTTGATGGTCCTTCTTTTCTTCCTTTCCAGGCTATTTTAGCTCAGGTTCGCATGACGCGCGGTTATTCAGATAATTTGGGTGACTCTGGAGGTAGCCTTATTCGCGGTGCTGGGTTTGCAGCTGTCCTTCCGGGGTCCGATCGTGTGACCCCTTTGACTGACTCCCCTGGCGAGGTTGAATCGCTAAAGTCTCAGATTGCGGTTTTGAGGAGGTCCCTAGCCGACCTGGAAGTGGAACGACAAACCTCAATCGATGAGGTGGCTTGATTGAAGAGCCTGCTTGAGGATTCCGAGTCTCGGATCGACTCGCTTTCGTCGGATGGTTACCAGCTTCGGTTATCGCTGGGGGATAACAAGCGGTGTTTCTCCAAGGTTACAGAACTAGTTCAAACTCGGTTTCGCGAGATCCGAGATTACTTCGACGCTTTAGAAGCGGTGTCTAAGCTGAAGCGGGAGCGAGCTGAGCATATTGGGTTCCTTAGTTGCCTCCGCACTTTATCAGAGAGAGGTGTCTATATTTCTTCGGAGGCCTTCGCTCGTATCGATGATATCATTGGGGGTGTAGATGGAAAGATTATCTCCCTGGTTCAGTCTGTTCCGTCAGGTCCCTCTCTCCAGCTCGACCCCATTCTTTCTGCCGCTCGTCGCTCTCCTTCGAGCACGGATCCTTGATCTTCTTTATGTTCTTGGACCTTTGTTTGGGCCGAGGGGCCTTTCTTCTATTCGCTTTCGAATGCTCTTACGCGGCTACTTTAGTACATTATATGCATTCAGACCGTTTCGGTTTTGCTGACGCCTTACATTTCTCTGTGCTGTCTTTAATTGCTTTTTGACCGAGATGTCCTGTCGCACCCAGCTTTTTCTTTATTTATTTTTGGGGAACCGTAATGTTGTTTTTCTATAAATTCTCTTCTCCACTTAGCTTTCATACTTTGAGTTTCTTTACTTCTTCTTTCGATGGAGTTTGATGTGGATCTATCGACCACTGAGCTGGTACTTCCAGCCTCCTTTCTCCTCTTGTCGTCGTATTCTTACTAATCTGCCACCACTTGTCGTCGTATCCTTACTGAGGAGGTGGTGGCAATTGGTGGCGTGGTTCTTCGAATGCCGTGTAGGTAACGGTGCTTCATCGTCCGGCTTCGGAGGTCCTCTTCCTCTTCCCAGGTGTTTCGTGGACCTCTCGAGCTCCCTGGCCCTGTCGCGAGGGAGCTCTATGCAGTGGGCGGGGAACTCGGCTTACTGTGTCTTTTGGGATTCTCTTTTTCGAGAATCCCCCTCGTCTTCTTTCACTTTTTGGGCGTTCGTGCCTTTTGTAGGTTCTTTGACCGTTCTTCGGGCGTTTGTAATCTGTCGACTTTATCATGAATAAAGCTTTTCTTTGATTTTATCCTTTCAACTCGCATTGCCTTTACTGTTTTAGCTTTGTAGATCTCGCTGTTTGTCTATGCTCCTCTTGCTCAGATCTATTTCACGGACTTGCTCGGTCGATTTCGTTTAATTAACTTAACTCTCGCTTCTCTTTGCGGAATTATAACTGCGAACTGCGCGAGCTAGTTATCTTTGCGGTTTAGTCCTGCAAAGCGGTCTGCTTTGGACTCGTCGTTAGTTCTCTACGAGGTGTCTTTGCTTTGTCAACCTGACTTTCTTTAATCCCGGTCTTGTTTCTCGCGAGATGATTTATTGGTTACGACAGTATCTCTGCGAGGCGCTGTTCGGCCTTGATTTCAATTTTCGCGAGGCGCTGCTTGGCCTTGACTCTAGTTCTCGCGAGGTGCTACTCGACCCTGACTTTAGCTTTGGCGAGGCGCTGCTTGGCCTCGATTCTAACTTTTGCGAGGTGTTGCTCGACCTCGATTTTAACTCTTGCGAGGCGCTGCTCGGCCTCGACTCTAACTCTTGCGAGGCGCTGCTCGGCCTCGACTTTAACTCTTGCGAGGCGCTGCTCGGCCTCGACTTTAACTCTTGCGAGGCGCTGCTCGGCCTCGACTTTAACTCTTGCGAGGCGCTGCTCGGCCTCGACTTTAACTCTTGCGAGGCGCTGCTCGGCCTCGACTTTAACTCTTGCGAGGCGCTGCTCGGCCTCGACTTTAACTCTTGCGAGGCGCTGCTCGGCCTCGACTTTAACTCTTGCGAGGCGCTGCTCGGCCTCGACTTTAACTCTTGCGAGGCGCTGCTCAGCCTCGACTCTAACTCTTGCGAGGCGCTGCTCGGCCTCGACTTTAACTCTTGCGAGGCGCTGCTCGGCCACGACTTTAACTCTTGTGAGGCGCTGCTTGGCCTCGACTCTAACTCTTGCGAGGCGCTGCTCGGCCTCGACTTTAACTCTTGCGAGGCACTACTCTGCCTCAACTTTAACTCTTGCGAGGCGCTACTCGGCCTCGACTTTAACACTTGCGAGGCGCTGCTCGGCCTCGACTTTATTTTTGTGCCAGGCTTATCTATGCTCGGCTTTGGGGTTTGCAAGGCTTATTTTATGTTTGACTTACAATATGTCTTTAGTATCGGGACGTGTGAGGCTTATTCTTTGCTCGGCTTATTTTTTCCCGAGGGAGTGTCAGACGAAAAACTGTTCGCCACCTTTCGGGCGTCGGTGCGGGGTATACTCACGCTCCCGGCTTCTAAGTGTGGTTTATTTTACCATTACGCCCCTGCTGAGCGCGTTTTCGCCTAGCCAGGACGAAAACTTGGGATGCGAGCGTACGCTTGCTCGACTTTGATTAGGCAAGTCTTTCTAAGAGCTGCGCTTTTAATCGAGGCGAGGTCTCGCTCGACCTCGGCTTTTCGAGATTCTACTCGGTCTTGGCTTTGATTACTTAAAGTAATAAGTTTATTTTATAGTGACAGCTGTGCCCCGTCTTTCACATGAGAAAGGAGGCTGCCTACGTACCCCTTAAGGAAGAGGATCAAGCCGTTCGTAGTTTATCTTTAGATATTTCTAGTATTCTAGCCCGGTAGGGGTCGGTACCCTCTTTTTTTTTTGAATAGAAAAAACGAAACGAATCGGTGAAACTGGGAGAAAAAGGGGGTGAGGCCCTCGCCGCGATTTCTCTCAGTAGTAGTACCTTCTTAGGTGTGCTGAGTTCCACGCTCTCGGAACTGCTTCGACGTCTGATGTTGCGAGCTCGTAGACCCCTGGTCTAACGATGCGAGTCACTGAGTATTGTCCTTCCCAATGAACTCCTAACTTTCCTGCGTTCTCTTCGGCGGTATTTTGAAACGTTTCTCGGAGTACGAGGTCTCCTACGTCAAAACTTCGCCCCTTTACTTTCTTGTTGTTGTAGCGGGCGGCTGATTGCTGGTAGTTTTGCAACCTTATCAAAGCTTGGCCTCTCTGTTCCTCGACCAGATCTAGATTCTCAGCGAGCATCTCGTTGTTGAGTTTCTCGTTGACTGTCAAAGTCATTCTTTGCAAACTATCTATGCTGACTTCTGCTGGAACCATTGCTTCCAGACCGTGAGTAAGTGAGAACGGCGTTCTACCTGTGCTTGATCTTGGCGAGGTACGATGCGACCAAAGCACTTCATCGAGCTCGTCCGCCCATTTGCCCTTTTTGCTTTCTAAGCGTTTCTTGAGACCATCTATGATCGTTTTGTTAGTGGCCTCCGCCTGTCCGTTCCCTTGTGGGTAGCGCGACGTCGACTTGTTCAGTCTGAATTTCCATTTCCCACAAAAGCCTTCGAACTTGGTGGAGATGAACTGCGACCCATTGTCTGTGACTATCTCGTAGGGCAGCCCGTGCCTACATATTCTGTTTTTCCATACGAAGCTTACTACATCCAAATCCTTGATGTTGGCGTAGGCTTCGGCCTCTACCCATTTCGAAAAATAGTCGGTAATGATTAGCATGAACTTCTTTTGCTTTGAAGGTGGTAGGGGGCCAACTATGTCCATCGCCCATCGCATGAATGGATATGGTTGCGTAACCATGGAAAGTGCTCCAGTCGACAAGTTTATCATTGGCGCGTGGCGTTGGCACTTCTCGCAGCGGGCCGCATAAGCCTTGCAGTCNACATATTCTGTTTTTCCATACGAAGCTTACTACATCCAAATCCTTGATGTTGGCGTAGGCTTCGGCCTCTACCCATTTCGAAAAATAGTCGGTAATGATTAGCATGAACTTCTTTTGCTTTGAAGGTGGTAGGGGGCCAACTATGTCCATCGCCCATCGCATGAATGGATATGGTTGCGTAACCATGGAAAGTGCTCCAGTCGACAAGTTTATCATTGGCGCGTGGCGTTGGCACTTCTCGCAGCGGGCCGCATAAGCCTTGCAGTCCTTCAGCAGTGTTGGCCAAAAGTGGCCCTGCCTTCTAACTCTTAATGCTAAGTCTCGGCCACCGGAGTGGTTCCCTCCAGCCCCCTCGTGGGTTTCTTCGATCACNCTTTGAAGGTGGTAGGGGGCCAACTATGTCCATCGCCCATCGCATGAATGGATATGGTTGCGTAACCATGGAAAGTGCTCCAGTCGACAAGTTTATCATTGGCGCGTGGCGTTGGCACTTCTCGCAGCGGGCCGCATAAGCCTTGCAGTCCTTCAGCAGTGTTGGCCAAAAGTGGCCCTGCCTTCTAACTCTTAATGCTAAGTCTCGGCCACCGGAGTGGTTCCCTCCAGCCCCCTCGTGGGTTTCTTCGATCACCCGGTCTATCTCTTCGCCGTTTATACATTTCAAAAGTATTCCTGACGCGCTCCACTTAAAGAGCTTCTCGTGCACGATCGAATAGCGAGCGCTTCTGGCTTTAAGCCTCCTCGCCTCCTATTTGTCATCTGGGACTTTGCCATCCCTGATGTACTCGATTATCTCCGTGGTCCAATCTTTGACATTGGTCGAGCTGGTATCATCGACGACCATCGGCTCCGCCGGGTCTTCTCCNTTTATACATTTCAAAAGTATTCCTGACGCGCTCCACTTAAAGAGCTTCTCGTGCACGATCGAATAGCGAGCGCTCCTGGCTTTAAGCCTCCTCGCCTCCTATTTGTCATCTGGGACTTTGCCATCCCTGATGTACTCGATTATCTCCGTGGTCCAATCTTTGACATTGGTCGAGCTGGTATCATCGACGACCATCGGCTCCGCCGGGTCTTCTCCTTCAGATATGAACTGGACCCCTTTAGGGAGCTCGATACTCGGTCTGTCTATGCTCTCGACTGGAATTATCCTCTTAAGGCTCGGATCTGAGGTCGATGCTAGGGCTGCTAGAGCATCTGCTTGCGCGTTCTCACTCCTGGGAATTTTTGTCAGCAGGAACTCTTCGAATTNCCATTGGCTTCGTCGGGTCTTCTCCTTCGGATATGAACTGGACCCCTTTAGGAAGCTCGATACTCGGTCTGTCTATGCTCTCGACTGGAATTATCCTCTTAAGGCTCGGATCTGAGGTCGATGTTAAGGGTGCTAGAGCATCTGCTTGTGCGTTCTCACTCCTGGGAATTTTTGTCAGCAGGAACTCTTCGAACATCTCAGATAATTTTTTCACTACTTGTAGATATGCATCCATCCTTTCATTCTTAGCTTCATACTCCCCACTGAAATGACTGGTTACGAGCTGAGAATCACAATATGCTTGGATCTTTTCTACTTGGATCCCTTTGGCGAGTTGCATTCCTGCGATCAATGCCTCGTATTCGGCCTCGTTGTTCGAGGCGGGGAATGCGAGCCTGAAAGATTGCTCCAGTATTTCTCCCGTTGGCGAGNTAATATGCTTGGATCTTTTCTACTCCGATCCCATTGGCGAGCTGCATTCCCGCGATCGATGCCTCGTACTCGGCCTCGTTGTTCGAGGCGGGGAATGCAAGCCTGAAAGACTGCTCCAGTATTTCTCCCGTTGGCGAGATGAGCCGGATTCCGATCCCCGATTCTTGAAGCGACGACGATCCGTCTGCGAACAGAGTCTAATTTCCGTTTGCTTTCTCCTTCGCCCCTTCGTCAGGTGGGATTTCGACAATGAAGTCGGCCAGTACCTGGTCATTGGCGCTAGTCCTTGTCTTATATTCAATGTCGTACTCGCTCNCTCCTCAGGTGGGATTTCGAGAATGAAGTCGGCCAGTACCTGGCCCTTGGCGCTAGTCCTTG
>OVAU01001085.1:0-15433 GCA_900406315.1 Biscutella laevigata subsp. laevigata
CCGGAAAACACATAAATCCGACCGAAAATCACAGAAATCCGGCCGAAGAACACATAAATCTGACCGAAAATCACATAAATCACAAAAAAATCATATAAGCTTACATGAAATCATAGAAATCACACAGTAAAAGAGAAGACAAAGGTTATTTCTTTTAGAGAGAAGAAAAGAGAGAGAAGAACAAGAGAAAAGAACGAGAGAAGACAAACATAAGAGAATGAGAGACAAAAAGAGAGAAGAAAAGGATAAAAGAAAGAGAGAAGACAGAGAGAACGATAAGAGAGAAGACAGAGAGAACGATTCGCTTAATTCTTTGATTTTTTTGGGTGATTTTTGGTAAGAGAAGAGAGAAGAAGAGAGAAGAGAGAAAAGAAGAAGATAGAAGAGAGAAGAGTGCAGAGAACGAGAGAGGAGAGAAGAGAGATAAGAGAGAAGAGATAAGAAATTCAAGGGTAAAATAGTCAAACAACAAAATGAAAGTGCCTCATAATTGTCAGTGACCCTAGCATCTAATTAAGTTGAAAATGGTGTGTTTTCTTCATATTATTCCTTTTAAGAATGCTAAAGAGAAAGCGAAAGAATTGACTTCGGATTTCCCACACGTTGGCCAAGGGATCTCGCAGCCGGAAGTGACGAGCAAGGAAGGAACAGAGGAGTCACGTGATCATCACGCAACGCCTGGGGAAGTCATATGTGACACATTTGGTAAGTGCAGGCAGAAGATGGCGAGTATGGTCGGTCTGGCCAAAGACCGAACCACTGATACTATCGGTGATGTCAGTGAGAAAGTTTCCGTTGCCGGAGATGCTGCGACGGATAAGGCTTACAAAGTGAAGGAGACGGTTGCAAGTGACGCGAAAGAAAGGGTGAGCCATAAAGCCCAGGATGCTAAAGAGAAGGTCTCAGAAAAAGCACATGACGTGAAGGAGAGTGTTGCCCGTAAAGCACAGGAAGTGAAGGAGACCGTGGCTCATAAAGCACACGATATGAAGGAGAACGTGGCTCATAAAGCACATGATTCCAAGGAGGCGGCTAAAGATAAAGCGAAAGAAAAGGCCCACGAATTCAAAGAAACAGTGGCTCATAAGTCCCATAACGCGTTGGAGAGAGTTAAGATGACAGCGCATGGTTTCGGGTCAGTGATGGCGAAGGCGCTGAGTCCGAAGAAGGTAGCGAGCGTGGTGGGACTGATGGCGATTGCAGCGGCATTTGGGACTTGCGTGTGGGTGACGTTTGTGTCGAGCTACGTGTTAGCCTCGGTGTTGGGGAGGCAACAGTTTAGGGTGGTGCAGAGTAAGTTGTATCCTGTTTACTTCAAGGTGATCTCGGTAGGAATCCTTGTGGGGTTGTTTGGTCATGTGCTTAGCCGGCGGAGGAGACTTCTCACTGACGCGACGGAGATGTTGCAAGGGGTTAACCTTTTAGCCTCTTTCTTTATGATCGAGGCTAATAAATCATTCGTCGAGCCACGTGCCACAAAGGTTAGTTGACATTTCCTTTGGCTATTGTTTTATTGTGTTGGTTTGTCCATTGTTCATGATTCTGTTGTGACATAGGCGATGTTTGAGCGGATGAAGGCGGAGAAGGAAGAAGGAAGAGGAGGAGAGAGGACGAGTGAGCTGGAGGTGAGACGGAAACTGGAGAAGATGAGCGAGAGGCTAAGCAAGCTCAACACATATTCCTCTTGGTTAAACATATCGACGCTCATGTCTTTAACCTGGCACTTTGTTTATCTCGGCCAGAGACTCGGCGCTGCTTGTTGATGCACGAACCCCTTTTGTTTGTTTCAGTGTGATGTTGTCGATGTGTCATGTGATATCTTGTAATTAGGCCATGTCTTCACTTTGAGTTAAGACTGTTTATTTTTTTCTTGTGCTTGTATACAAAAATTGCATATTAGGATTGGCTATTTTAAACAAAAAATCAGAAACACATGAGGAATCAAAAGAAAAAGACAGGGAAGTAAATGTCCATTATGAAATCTATTTTAGAGCATGTACATCCAAATATATTAATCAGGGGATCTTAAGAAGAAGAGGGAATAAAAAGCTAAAACTAAATAAAGAAAATAAAAGCATGAATTATATAAAGACAATAGTACTGTCTTTATTCTCCTACACATCAACGCGCTTTTATATTAGTGATTCGCACGCTTAATGTTGTTAAAAATTATGTGGTGTTAACGCATGTACTTGCGCGTGAGAGTGAAGATATTGATTTCCCTCCTCTAATCAACTAACACCACGTAGCCTCTTAGATCCGATTTAGAACCGGATCAGCCCTATTTAGAATTTTTTCTTTTTTAATATGGCCCAAGATCCCTTTATCATACCTCAATGGACATGGTCTTATATCTACACCTGAATGGTGGGTAGTCCATTATAAATTAATCATCTGATTGGAGAGTCTTAGATAACATTAACACTCACCATACGTTATTCTAGCTTCCCATACTCCAATAATGATCACCCGTCTAAATGTTTTTGTATGGATCCATATCTACACATCTCCATATTTAATTTTTTGTATGTTTCCAAATACTTGATGGACCCATCGACTTTACTGTTTTTGATTTTAAGTGGGGAATTAAAGTTGGGGAATTAAAGTGGGGAATTAAAGTTGCGTATATTGTAATTATTCGAACCTTAATGGAAACTAGAGTTTACCCCGCACTTAGCGCGGATTATATTGAATTAAATCTAATTAATTAAAATATTGTTAGGTTTAGTATTAATTTTCAATAGTGTTAGAATTAGTATTAATTTTAAAATATTGGTAGAATTGGTGAAATTTATAATAAAATAAAATTTTAAATTTTTAATATTGTTTTATTTGATATAGATAAATTTAACATATTATTAAAATTGTTAATGAATGATTTTCTTTAGTTTTTTGTATTTTGTTATTTCAAAATAAATTTCTTTTTGATAAAATTTTGAATGTAATAAATTTAATTTTTTATTATTATTTCAACCTATTCTAAAATTGTTAATTAATTGTGGGACAACTATTTTGTTATTTATAAACAAACCCTACTTACAAACTTTTTTTTTTTAAAACAATATTAGAGTTGCACCGCATCAATAATTATCACTTTCATTCTTAGTATTTTTTGGTAACGTTTGGTAACGGTTGCTACAACAATAATATACTTTTTAATAATATTTTAATTTATTATATATATTTATATATATAATTTAGTTTGTTATAAGTATATTTAATTTTATTTACTTAGTCATTAAATGAAGTGGTTCAATATAATCTTTAAGTAGATAAACCATGTTTCAATATAATAGATTTTAATATTAAGAAAATATATAAAAATGAAATTTATTTGTTGATAGAAACAATATTCCATATTTATAGGTTTCTAGTTATTAAATTATTTGAATTTTAATATTGAACAAAATTAAATATATAAAAACAAAATTTAACTTTTAAGAGAAAGAATTTTGCATATTTATAGGTTTCTTCTTATTGAATTATTAAATATTTATTTAAAAATCTTGATATATTATGGTTTTAAAAAATAATATTTCTGTAACGAAATATTTTATAGTCATTAAATAAAATAGTTTATTATAACTTTTTAAGTAGATAAACTCTGTTTTAATATAATAGATGGGAGCGAAAAAAAAAAAATACAACGCTGGCATTTTATATTCTTCAATCAAAATTTGAAAAATAATTCCAACTACTATGGAGAAATAATTCCAACTACTATGGAGAAAACAAACAAACAATACAAGTAAATAAGGGCACATTTGTTGCACCAGATAATTGTTCATTAATAATTCAATGTAACGTGCCATTGAAGCCATACCACAACCTACGCGTCTTCATCATTCAGTCCACACAAAAGAAAAACATTTATCTGTAATTTAAAAACTTTAAAACATAGGAAGAATCAATCCAAGACAATGGCCATTGGTGAGCTTATGAGTACTTCCGATGAAAATCGAGCTGTCAGATACTCCTCAGGAGGATGGAAATCGGCGAGGCTCATCATCGGTGACTAATCAATTTCCTCACTCAATACCGAATGGTTCGTTTATCCTCTCGCAAAACTCATGTTTTATCTCCATTTTTTTTTTGTAGGTGTGGAAATGGCGGAGAGATTTGCCTACTACGGGATATCTTCAAATCTTATAATGTACCTGACGGGACCATTGGGTGAGTCCACTGCTGTTGCTGCGGCGAATGTAAACGCTTGGATTGGAACGGTTTCGTTTCTGCCGCTTCTTTGGGCATTTGTAGCCGACGCGTTTCTTGGACGTTTTCGTACTATCATCATCTCATCATGTCTATATATCTTGGTAGTTCAGCTATACTCTCTTCTTATCCATTTCTGTTACAACAAGTTTGATTTACTCTTTTGGATACAGGGACTTGGGTTGCTGTCGTTTTCTGCCATGATTCCTTCTCAATGCAAAGATCTGAGTCAACAAGTTTCATGTGCTTCGCAGCTCCAAGTGACTCTTTTCTTCTGCTCTCTATACATTGTAGCAATTGGACAAGGAGGTTACAAACCCTGCATAAAAGTGTTTGGAGCAGATCAGTTCGATGGGAATGATCTACAAGAGGCTAACTCTAAGAGTTCTTTCTTCAACTGGTTGATGTTTGGAAACTGTTTTAGCATTTTGACGACTCGTTTGGTCTCTAACTACATTCAAGAGAACTTAAGTTGGCCCTTGGGATTTGCTATTCCGAGTGTTTCAATGCTACTTGCTCTGTTTCTGTTCCTTCTTGGAACCTCCTCTTACCGCTATAGCTCTGCAAAAGAAGGAACCAAAAGCCCTTTTGCTAGAATCAGTCGAGTTTTCATCGAGGCAATCAAGAACAGAAGACAACCAGATACATATAGAGCTAATGCGAACGAGACCCTTCTTCTCTTCCCTGACCAGAGATCCAAGCAATTTAGGTAACATATTTAACACACAGATGATGTTCATACCACCTTGGTTCTTGTAATGTCATATTGGTTCCATCTAGTCATTTACCAATTGGTTTTAAGATGAAAATTAAAAAACTTTTGACAGTTTCTCTTGGATACAATGGCAGATTCCTCGACAGAGCAGCGATTTCATGTGAATTAACTGAAATTGAAGATGCAAAAGCGGTGCTAAGGCTTGTTCCAATATGGATGACTTGCTTAGTATACGCCATTGTTTGCGCACAATCTCCAACTTTCTTCACAAAGCAAGGAACCACAATGGACAGATCAATCTCACCAGGACTCATAGTCCCTGCAGCTACACTGCAATGTTTCATAAGCATATCAATTGTCGTCTTCATCCCCATCTACGACCGTCTACTCGTCCCAATGGCAAGATCCTTCACTAAAAACCCATCAGGAATCACAATGCTTCAGAGGATTGGGACAGGTATTTTCCTCTCCATGATTGCTATGGTGGTAGCCGCCTTAGTTGAAACAAAAAGGCTCCAAGCCGCTAAGGATGACGTCAGTATAACAATGAGCGTGTGGTGGTTGGTTCCACAATACGTTATCTATGGAGTCGCGGACGTTTTCATAATGACGGGTTTGCAAGAGTTCTTCTATGATCAAGTTCCTATTGAGCTTAGGAGCGTTGGTATGGCTTTGAATCTAAGCATATACGGGGTTGGGAACTTTCTAAGCAGTTTCATGATATCAGGCATCGAGAAAGTCACGAGCCAGTCCGGTCAAACGAGCTGGTTCGATAATGACCTGAACAAAGCACATCTGGATTACTTCTACTGGTTACTGGCTTTTCTCAGTTTCATCGGTTTAGCCTCATACTTGTGGTTTGCTAAGTCGTATGTCTACAACAACAGACCAAACACCTTCTAAAAGACATTGTGTACTCCGTCTTATGTTAAAGCACTAAAGCTACATCAATTAAATAATTATTAATTTCTAATCACCAGATACTGACAATACCCACTAGTTCCAACCACTTTAATACTGGTGTGTCAAGTACGATATCTTACTAGTTACTATCTTATTATAAAATGGACTTAGACTAGATCTCAGTCACTGTGATGTACACTAACTCTAAGAGACAATGACGATCTCTGAGGCCGAAACTTCAAACTCAAACGCTATCGTGGATTGCTCCGTCGATTTCCAAGGCAAGCCATCTGTCAGATCTTCCTCCGGTGGATGGAGATCCTCTGGCTTCATCATCGGTAAGTTTTGACTCTTTTCTTTTATCCCAACTTCATAAATTCTCCAGCCAAAGTCTAAAAAACAGGGAATATCCGGTAGGTGCTGAAGTGGCGGAGAAATTCGCCTACTTGGGAATAGCATCGAATCTTATAACTTACTTAACGGGGCCGTTAGAGGAGTCAACGGCTGCTGCAGCTTCAAACGTGAACCTCTGGCTCGGAACGGCTGCGTTTTTGCCTCTGATATGGGGTTATATCGCCGACTCCTTTCTTGGCCGTTTCCGTACCATCCTCTTAACCTCTTCACTCTATATCTTGGTAAAATAACTAATAAGCTTCATGATCTCTCTGTTACAACTTACAATACTATAATATTATTTGATTTTGAGCGGAAATTTAATTTTAGTTTAGGGACTCGCGTTGCTTACGTTTTCAGCGACGATTCCTTCTCACAGTAAAGATGAAGAAACACTCGTCTCGTGCGTTTCTCAGCTCAAAGTAACGATTTTTTTCAGTGCTCTTTATCTAATAGCGATAGGCGAAGGAGGGTTCAAGGCATGTCTTAGAGCTTTTGGAGCAGATCAATTTGATGAACAAGACCCTGAAGAATCCAAAGCCAAGAGTGTTTACTTTAACTGGTCTTATTTTGCGAGATCAGCTGGCATATTGACAACACAGTTGATCTCTAGTTATGTCCAAGAGAATTTGAGTTGGGCTTTAGGATTTGGGATTCCATGTCTTTCCATGATGTTTGCTCTGTTATTGTTCTTACTTGGAACCAACACTTACCGGTTCAGCATAGGAGGAGTAGGAGGAAATCATTGTAACCCTTTTGTTAGAATTGGCCGTGTTTTCGTCGCTGCTGCTAAAAACCGGAGACAGACTTCTCCTGAGACTTCCCTTCTTCTGCCTATTGAAAGTTCAAAGAAATTCAGGTGAGTATGTATGTTTTTAAGACAAGAACATGGTGATTTGTTTGCCTCACAAGTTTTAAGAAGAAACCTAACATGCCCTAAAATAATAAGCAACTGCAGATTCCTGGACAGAGCGAAGATTTCGTGTGATTCAGCTGAAGTTGAGGAAGCAAAAGCTGTGATGAGCCTTGTTCCAATTTGGATGTGTTGTCTTGTATTTGGCATTGTGTATGCACAATCACCTACCTTTGTTACAAAGCAAGGATCCACAATGGACAGATCAATCTCATCAACACTCTTAGTCCCTGCAGCTACTCTCCAATGCTTCATAAATCTATCAATCCTCGTCTTCATTCCAATATACGATCGTTTATTCGTCCCAATCACAAGATCAATAACTCATAAACCTACAGGAATCACAATGCTTCAAAGAATATCCACCGGTATTTTCCTCTCAATTCCTTCGTTGGTCATAGCTGCTTTGGTCGAGATGAAAAGACTCAAGACCGCTCGAGATCACGGGCTAGTTGATTCACCTAAAGCCACAGTTCCGATGAGCATATGTTGGTTGATTCCACAATACGTTCTCTATGGAGTCTCTGACGTTTTCACTATGGTTGGTTTACAAGAGTTCTTCTATGGACAAGTCCCCGTAGAGCTTAGGAGCTCAGGACTATCTTTGTACTTAAGCGTAATCGGCATAGGCAACTTCTTGAGTAGCTTCATGGTATCGGTCATCGAGAAAGTCACGAGTCAGTCCGGTGAAGTGAGTTGGTTCGCTAATAACCTGAACAAGGCACATCTTGATTACTTCTATTGGCTACTTGCTTGTCTAAGTTCCATCTCCTTCGTTTCCTTTGTCTATTTTGCCAAGTCGTACGTCTATAAGACTACAACGGCTCAAAGTAAACTCCCTAACGATCTTGAGGAATAAAGTTCGTGAGGTAAAGTTACCTCCTGATGTGATTTTATATTGACAGGCAAAAACACTTCAAATTAAACAAAAAATTAGCTAAAATATGAAATATTATAATGGATACGGAGTATTAATTAGAGGTTGTGATCAGATCATTTGATAAAAATGTAATATAAAATAAGTAAAGTGGATTATGAAAGGGGAAAACAGCTAAATACAATGCAAACATGTATTATTATAATATTAAGATAGCACCAGCGATGAACAAAACCAACCAAACAGCTCCTTTTTCTTTTTTCTTTTGGCAAAAGCAACTCATGAGTTGGGTTTCTTAACGGATCACTCCTGGGTCCCGCGCAATTGTACCGACTTTTTCTTTTTAAAAATATTGGGAACACGATATGTATCCACCCATGAACTATGAAGTCACGATAGTTCCACCAAAAGTTTACCCCTCTGTCTTTAGCTACCCATTTGATACTTCTCGATGTATTTGTACCCCGATTTAAAATCGCGTATGCAGTTATACCCAAACGGTAAAATTGACGTTTGCAGTAAAAAAATAACGATTTGAAATCTCGTTTTGCATAGTACCCAAACCGAAATTAAAATTTATCCCATTTGGTGGTAAACCAAAATCGATTTTGGCTTAAATTGTACCCCTTTCACCTCAAATCCATAAATTTCCCCATTTCGATTTGAACTTTATCTCTCGATTTCAAGAAATCTCCGGCGCAGCTATGTCCGATAGTTCAGAGAGCTCAAGAAATTATGCGAGGCTGACTGATGAGTACGTCTTTTCCTCGCAGGGAGAATCCTCGACTGGTTCGAGTGAGAAGACCTCCGACTTCTATGGAATTCCACGTCAGTGTTGGTGCGGCGAAGTCGCGGTGCTGCTAACCTCGAGGTCGGAAAAGAATCCTCACCGTCGATTCTATCGATGCACATTCGCGGCTGACAAGCATGTGTTATTACTAAGACATGATTATCTTAAGCAGTTGAATTTGCTTATCTTAAGCATTTGAATTTGGTTTTTTAAGCATTTGAAATTCTAATGGTTTTTTGAGCATTTGAAATTGTTTATCTTGAGCATTTGAAACTTTTCTTATATATGATTATCCCGAGTATTTTGAGCATTTGAAATTGTTTATCTTGAGCATTTGAAATTGTTTATCTGTAGAGTTATTCTCAACGTCTTCGCAGCAGCTACCGACATTCTAAAAAGCCCGACACCATGATTTAGGCTTCGAGTTCAAAACGTCTGCAAGAACACTTGAATCGTAATCTCTAATAGCCTGGAGATTTGTTTCATAATCAGCTTCATTGTAGCTCCATGCCAATTTCCAAACAAGTTCTTTCATCTGAGGCTTCTTGCCGTGTCTCGATTTCAGGTTGGCATATATGTGCCTGACACACATCTGATGTTCCACTGCAGGTAATTCTAGTTCAAGCGCTTTGATTAAACCCTGTCAAAACAATGTACAGTGATTCCAAAACAGATTGATTAACAGCTTCAGAAACAGTTTCAATAACAGTTTCGATAAGATAGAAACACGTACCTTTTGTCGATCTGAAACAATGATGTATCCATCGCCATCATTCAAACAAAAGACATACCTAAGCTTCTTAACAAACCAAGTCCAATTCTTTGTGTTTTCGACCTGAACTACAGTCTGTGTTATGGGATAAACCTTGTTATCCCCATCTCTCCCAATAGCAACCAACAACTGACCTTTTATCCTAGCTTTTAAAAAGCAACCATCAACACCTATGAGACGACGGCAATTCTATTTCCATGACCGTCTGAGAACGTCAAAACAAATAAAGATCCTATTGAACACTTCCTGACCGGACTCATTTGGGTGTGCTTCTATTTCAACAATGGATCCGTGATTCGACGCTTCTATCTCTCTCCCATAGTCCCTCAGATGTGCAAACTGTTCTGCATATTCCTTGTCGATCCACCTCAAAGCTGAATTCCTTGCTGCTTGACATTGTGGCCTCGATGCATTGAACTTCCATTTTTGTCCAATGATTTCTTCAATTTTCATAGGCATCATGTAATCAGGTTCCTCTCTGATTTGATCTACGAAAAGTCTTACAATGACAGGAACTTTCAGAAGCTCACACGCTCCATTAGGTAAACAAGTGTGCTTTTTTCGAAAATCTTTATCTTCCACTTGCCTGATTTCCCACAAGTGAGCAATAAACTCGCCACTTGCAACCATCACGCATAGCACATTCGAACTCCAGTTTGCGCTTACAGTACCGATACTGTCTGATATTATACCCAGATTTGAGAGCATAATCAAGAACAACATCTTTGAAGTCAACGCCATTGTAGAAGATTTGACCCACAAACAATTTACCATCTCCTCTTCTCTCTGTGTTATATTCATCATACTCTCCAGTCCATTTGGTCTTCTCTTTGCGCCTCCAGTTACCATCTTCATCACTATCACTGTCGGGATACACATCATGNAACATCATGTCGGATTGCAAGCTTATCCACGAAGCTATCTACCCTTTCTTCAATCTGATACTCCAATCTTTCCACGTTTTCATCGTCATCAATCTCCTCAATTACAGGTGCAGGAAGTAAACATAAGCTCTCAGGAACCTCATCACTGCAAAAGAAAGTAGAATCCAAAACATTATACACAAAGACTTTCACATGTAAATGTAAACCGAAACATTATACCCTAAACCAAATCAAAACAATTAATTAATCAACTAGGACATGACATATTAAATATTCAATCACATAATTAATCAACTAAACCATGTCATTAATAGTGTCATTAAATATTAAACGTGTCGCCTAAACCTCCAACATAAACGATAAAATCAAGATAATTACTCCAAAATCTACACTATTTGACAAAATCTATGTAATGCAGCTACGGAGAAGACAAACAAATGAAAAATCGAGCTCCTCGGAAAATCATGCATTGCGAACAAATTTATGAAATCGAGCTCGATAAAGGGTTCAAGACACTTACTCCATTGTAGCTGCCGAGAAGAAACCAGTCACCGGAATTCGCTTTCGGATTCTGAATTTGAGGATTTAGGGTTACGGATTCTCAGAAATTGGGGAGAAATTTGTTAAGCTTAGATATTCTCGATTTGGGGATTTAACTAAGTGGATCTCGGTTTAGGCATAACCACATTTTAATCTTCAGTATCGGTTCTAAATTCGGTTCGCAAAGTCACTGGTTTCGTAATTTCAAACGCGATTTTAAATCGGGGTACAAATACATCGAGAAGTATCGAATGGATAGCTAAAGCCAAATG
Organism: Biscutella laevigata subsp. laevigata; assembly: GCA_900406315.1. Taxonomy (NCBI): domain Eukaryota; kingdom Viridiplantae; phylum Streptophyta; class Magnoliopsida; order Brassicales; family Brassicaceae; genus Biscutella; species Biscutella laevigata. The sequence goes on from OVAU01001085.1 coordinate 11,272, forward strand.
GTTAAATTTTAGGTGGAACGATCGTGACTTCATAGTTCATAGGTGGATACTGATCATATTCCCAAAAATATTCAATCAAAGTTATAATATAGAATCTGCGGAGAAAATTATATTCCAAATTCGTAGTTGTAATTTGATTTTTGTAAAATAAGTTTACTACTCAACTTGCATAATCAATGTCTTATACGACACAATAAATATAGCAACATGGTATATATAACACGAATATATACACATATATATATATATATATACACGTTACAGAAAATATAAAAATTGAAATTCATCATACAATTCTTTTAAAGATATATAAATCTAACAAATATAATAAAAAATAAAGATTATCTTATCAACTAATAAATATATAAGATTTTAGTTTGAATTTTCTTACACGACAAATATAATAAAATATAATTTGAGATTTTCTCTTAAAAAATTATATACATATAAATCTTATATATCTAACAATAAATCAAATTATATTAATATTGATTATTTTTTTGTAAATAGAAACGTGTTTTAAAATCACTTTTATCAAAAAGTTATTTAAAATTTTATCTTCAATACAATGATCAACGGGTTAATCAACATGTGAAATTATGATCCAAGTTCTATTCGAAATAAAACAATAAAAGTTAAATAAATTTACAGAAAATTATTAATCAATATTAATTAATAACTATTAATCACATATTTAATCTGCAAAATAAATTTTCTATAAATTAAAATATCGTAACATTATTATTTAAAAATACATTATTCCGCATATAACGCGGGTAAAATTCTAGTAAAAATTTAAACTTCCGTGTATACATATTTACACAAGTTGTGATAAAATTGTACATTGTATATTCCAATGAGTTCATATTAGGTGGCAAAAAGTTTCTGATGGTCAATAGCAAATTTACAAAAAATGACCTGAATGGAATTGAAGTACTGTATTTTATACGTGGCCTTGACAGTTCTATCATATAAATTCCCAATTTCTAGACTCATGTTATTTAAATCTCTAACATTTTTAAAATTACAATATAATTTAGTCAAAGATTTAAATAATTTTGAAAATGAAGATTTAAATAACTTAGTGATAATTGATAATTTTTTGGCTGAAATATACAAGTTTTTTTTTGTCATTTTAATGCTATAACATGGTGTCATCATTTGAAACACACTACTTTAGATTAATTCATGATAAAAAACAAAAACATGGCTATTATCATGGTACCACTTATCTTTCTCGCACGCAAATGATTTCACTTTATTCCTCAACTTTTTCTCTAATCTAATCTTATAACTTTATGCTTTAATTACAAGGATTTGATTTTATATGAATTTACTACTAAAGCAAAAACTATTTAGGCACATAGAAAGAATCTTAAGCCCTGAATACTAGGGGGAGAAAAAGCGGTAGGATATAAAGAAAAATCATCAGATTTTCTGAATAAATAAGATATGATAATATATTAACAAAAATGTCCCTCATAGGCTACATTATATATAAATATAGTAAATAATATAAAGTTCATAACTGAGAATATACAAGAATGACTATGAACCAAAAAATGGTAAAAATAGGAAGAAGAAGAAAAGAGGTTAGTACAAATTAGTGAAGGGGAAAGAAAGAAGACGGCCGTTAGGAGAAAAGAATGGACCCACGGAGAAAGCAGTTCGAAAAAAAAGAGCTGTCAATAAACAGCTCCGACCAGTCTGTTACCTTTTGTCTTCCAATTATCAAATTCCTCTGTTTTATAAAAACCTCTTCTTCTTCTCTTCTCTCTCCTCACTCAATTCTCTCACTCTTCCTCTCCAATCCTCTCTCTCTATTGAATTTTGGAATCAGAAATGGCTCAAGAGGAAGCACAGAAATCAGCTGATGTTGCTGCCACTGAGAAACCGATCACCACCGATAAGGAGGTGAATGTTCCTGCTACGGTTGCAGCTGAGAAGGAGGTGGATGCTGCTTCTGAACCGATTGTGTCAGACGAGAAATCGGTTCTGGAAAAGGAGGAGAAAGTGACACCAGCAGCAGAGGCGGAGGAATCTGCTCCAGTAAAGGAGGAAGAGAAAGTTGTAGCTGGGAAAGTGGTTGTTCTATCCCCTGAGGAAGTTGAGAAGAAGGCATTAGAGGAGTTTAAGGAGCTTGTGAGAGAGGCTCTTAACAAGCGGGAATTCACTGCGCCGCCGCCTAAGGAAGAGAAAACAGAGGAGAAGAAAGCAGTGGAAGAAACTAAAGGAGAAGAGAAAACAGAGGAAAAGAAGGAAGAAGAGACGGTTCCAGCAACAGAGGAAGCCAAGCCGGAGGAGATATCATCAGAGGCTGCTCCAGCAGAGACCAAACGGGAGGAGAAAACTGAGGCAGAACAAGAGAAAGCAGCTGTGTCAGCCACCGAAAAATCCTCGGCCCCTGCTGAAGAAGACGGAACCAAGACCGTTGAAGCAATCGAAGAGTCGATCGTCTCCGTCTCTACAACGGAATCCGCCGCGCCGGTCGTTGAAGAGACTGTTACCGTCACAGAGGCGGAGCCTCTGGAGCCGGAAGAAGTCTCGATCTGGGGGATTCCTCTACTCCAAGACGAGAGATCCGACGTGATCCTCTTGAAATTCCTCCGTGCGCGTGACTTCAAGGTCAAAGAAGCCTTAACAATGCTGAAAAACACCGTACAGTGGCGCAAGGAAAACAAGATCGACGAGCTCTTCGAAGCTGAAACCGGAGGAGAAGCAAGCGAGTTCGAGAAGATGGTGTTCGCTCACGGCGTCGACAAGGAAGGTCGTGTTGTGATATACAGCTCATACGGAGAATTTCAAAACAAAGAACTATTCTCCGAGAAAGAGAAGCTAAACAAATTTCTCACCTGGAGAATTCAGCTTCAAGAGAAATGTGTGAGAAGTCTTGATTTCAGCAACACCGAAGCGAAATTGTCCTTCGTCTTCGTAAGTGACTTCAGGAACGCTCCTGGACTCGGCAAGAGAGCTTTGTGGCAATTCATCAGACGTGCCGTTAAACAATTCGAAGACAATTATCCTGAATTCGCAGCCAGAGAGGTAATCACAACATTACACTCATTCTTGTCCAAAAATATGATTTCTTCTCTAACATTCTTGTAATTTTTTTGTAGCTGTTCATCAATGTTCCATGGTGGTATATTCCTTACTACAAAACATTCGGATCTATCATTACATCACCAAAGACAAGGAGTAAGATGGTTCTTGCTGGTCCATCAAAATCTGCTGAGACAATCTTCAAGTAATTAACAACTAATTTCCTTCTACCACATTGCATAATTCTTATATTCTTTCATTTTTCTCACCAAAGCTTTATGTTGATTCAAACAGATACATATCTCCTGAACAAGTTCCAGTTAAATACGGTGGAATTAGCAAAGATATTCCGTTAACCACTCAAGAAACCGTAACTGAAGCTGTCGTTAAACCGGCAGCCAAATTCACCATCGATTTACCTGCTTCTGAGGCTTGTACGCTCTCATGGGAGCTTAGGGTTTTGGGTGCAGACGTGAGCTATGGAGCTCAATTTGAACCAACCACCGAAGGAAGCTATGCTGTGATCGTCTCTAAGAACCGAAAGATTGAGTTAACCGATGAACCGGTGATAAGTGATTCTTTTAAGGTGGGTGAACCGGGAAAGATTGTGATCACAATCGATAACCAGACTTCCAAGAAGAAGAGAGTGATCTACAGGTTCAAAACTCAACCAAGCTCTCATCTTTGAAATTAAATCCGAAACCATACCAAAAACCCAAATCAAGGAAGATGAAGAAGAATGTTTATTTTGTTATTTGGGGGGAGGAATTTTAATTAATTTAATTTACTTTGTTATTTAATATGTGATTTTGAGTGTTTGCTTTATGTTGAGTATTGGGGGTTGTTTATGTGATTAAATTACAAAAGCAAAAAAAAAAAAAAAAGACACTTTGTTTCATTATTTTACCTTTTACTTTTGTTTTTTCTTACTTTTTATCCCTACTTTTTATTGTACAATTTGTGTAGATCTCAATGTATTCATTATTTATATTTGTTTTTTACTCTCTTGTTAGTCAAATTGATTCCGAAACGAATGCTTTTTTCTTGGTCAAGCGTTAGAGAAACTGTACATACAAAATCCCCTAATGTAGCAGTAATATCATCAAAATATAAGTTACATATT
>OVAU01001086.1:0-15147 GCA_900406315.1 Biscutella laevigata subsp. laevigata
TTTTTTTAAGTAGATAAACCCTATTTGAATAGATTAGATTTCTCTTTGGTTATCGTCTAAAGTTTCATCTAATTTCCCGATTCCATAGGATAGGAGTACTAATCTCCACTCTATTTTTTTTTTGGTTGGGTAAACTACACTCTATCTTTTTTTTTGGTGAGAAGAGGGGAGACAAAAACCTCCCCAGTAGAACTGAAAGCAAAAAAGGACAATAAATTATAGCATCAAACCGGCTACGTTTTGGCTCTCCTCAGTTGGGTAGCACCCCGGGCGTCTTCCTCCATGACAGAGTTCAACTCCTCCGGGCACTCTCGCAGGTAATGAAACCCCGGTGATAAGTCGAACGCGTGATTTGCTAACCCATCGGCAACACGGTTCGCTTCTCTAAACGCGTGATGAATTCGGACAAACCAGTCCTTCGATAACAAGCCGTAGCACAACCGTACTAGGAATGAGAGTGGATGCGAATCTCCAATCTCCTTTTGAANAAGCCGTGACCAAGCCATAATACACTCCACATAGTTCTGCTAGTGGAGCTGAGCAGACACCAATATTCAGTACGAACCCTGCACACCAAANCCGTGACCAAGCCATAATACACTCCCCATAGTTCTGCTAGTGGAACTGAGCAGACACCAATATTCAGTACGAACCCTGCACACCAAACTCCTTTTTCGTCCCTAAGAACACCCCCCGCTGACGCCAGCCCTGGGTTCCCTCGTGAAGCGCCATCTGTATTCATCTTAAACTCTTCTCTTGTCGGAGGGCTCCATGCGATTAGTCTATCCCCAGTTCCCCTGTTCGGTTGGTTTCCTTCTCCGTTGGTTATGGCACTCCAAACCTCCTGCGATAAATCCCGGATAAAACGCACTCTATCTGGACATCGACCAACTTCTCCGAACACGTAGCCACAACGCCATTTCCAACCCCACCACACACACATCGCAAACATTGTCGACCAGGGAGTACTCTCTGTTAAGCTCCCATCCCCAGATTCTCGTACGTGGCAAATATTCTCCACGTGGCGACCTGACATGTACTTCTGTCGTAATTTCTACCCATTAATTTCCACTAATGTTTTAATTAACGGCCAAGATTCATCAGTTGGCGCGTGCCTGGAGCGCGGGAAAGTGTGGAGATCGTACGAATACAGGTGGAGAGCCTGAGTGCAACTCACGACACTTTAATCCAATCAAAACTCTCCACGTGACCTCTAACTGTTGAATTATATCTTGTGAAGAACTGGAAATCTGCCTTAACAAGGAAAAGCCTTTAAAGATTATCGCGAATCTTATGATCGCTTAAGGCTCAAGTCAAGTCCACTGTTTCTAGCTTGACAATCAAAGATCAACTATCGAGATTTAGAGTAGAGCAATGGAAGCTTCCGGTGTCGTTCTCCGACAAATTCCGTTTGTTTCAGGTTCCGTTGCCGACGGTCGTTATTCCGGTCTCCGATTGGTTTCTGAATTTTCGGGTAACACGCGATCGGTAGGGTTTCGAACCAGGAAATTTCGTGGGATTATGTGCAATAATGAGTTTGCGGATAAAGGGCACATGAATTACTATTTCGAGCCGACGAGATGCGGCGGCGAGGAGAAGGTTAAGGTTATGGAGAAGGAGAAGAAAGCGATGAAGAAGAAGGCCAAGGTTCTTAAAAGTCTTTCTAAAAACTTGAATATGTTCTCAAGCATAGGGTTTGGTCTTGATCCAGATGCCGGTTTGGTCGGTGAGATTCAGAACAAGACAATCTCGGTAAGAATTTTCTTTCTAGTTGCAATCAATTTATTTCCTTATTGGAGCTATTCTGTGGAATTTAGAACATAAATCGAATGAATGCGCCTGTAATTGATCGAATTGATTTGTGAAACTGTATCTTGATTGAGTTATGATTACGCAGGAAGCAACAGAGATATTGGTTAAGCAGCTGGAGCAGTTGAAAGCAGAGGAGAAACGATTGAAGAAACAAAGGAAAGAAGAAAAGGCAAAAGCTAAAGCCATGAAGATGGACTCTGAATCATCTTCTTCATCTGAATCAAGTGACAGTGATTGTGACAAAGCCAAAGTTGTTGACATGAGCTCTTTCAGAAACAAGGCTAAACCAAATCTTGAGCCGTTAGAACCAGAATCTGCTGTAGCAACCCGTCCCAGAATCCAAGACAATCTGCTTCCTGAGAAGCTCGAACAAGATGCTCATTTTTGCAAGAACACCGACGAAGCATTGCAGCTTGCTTTACTGCAAGCAGCTGCAGCCTCCAATACCTTTCCTTCAGTGTCCAATCCTGGACAGACACTGAAGACAGTAGAAGCGGTTTCAGTGATTGGATTGCCATTGAAGAGAGTAGAAGTGTGTATGGGAGGAAAGTGTAAGAAATCAGGAGCTGCTGTGTTGTTGGATGAGTTTCAAAGGGCGATAACAGGTTTAGAAGGATCCGCTGTGGCTTGCAAGTGTATGGGGAAGTGTCGAGATGGTCCAAACGTCAGAGTCGTGAACGAGACTGATGCTGTGATGATTGATTCAGTTAGGACACCACCGTCCAAGACCATTTGTGTAGGAGTTGGATTGCAGGATGTTGAAGCTATCGTCACAAGTGTATTTGGTGAGGAATGTAACAGAGAGGAACTCGGTTATGTTTCACATTGAAAGTGGTTTGGAATGAATAGAGTTTACCCTTTGATGTTTTCTCTCATTGTACATATCCGTCTTCCTATAAAGTTTTCGAGTGGAATATTGCTACTAATCTTTTGCGATAAGACCCGTAAAGGATTACTTCATCAAAAACCTTTGTAAGATACAATCCCTTGCATCTCTAAACTAATAAAGACCATTTGTTTTACACTAGACTATTACAAATGATCATTTTACCCAAAAGGTTACGTGGTTATACGCAAGCACCAAAAACATGCGCGATCTTGAATGTCTTAGTTTCAGTTTCTGGGAACTTTGGGTCTGGAATGATGTTCTTCGGTTCCTTCATCTGATCTGTTGCAGCGCTTCAAGAACGGGTCTAGAGTTTGCTGCTTCGAAGGGCTGTTTCTTGGTTTTGTTGGACTGCTCATCACATGAGTAGATGATACCTCCAAAGCATTCTCTTGCCCATCAAGCATCTGTTTTGCAAAGTGTTCACAAGCTCAGTTAAACATCTCTATTTTTTAATGAATCACATTGCATTCTCCGTTATTTGGGACTTTGATAGGACTCGGTAATGATAGTCAAAGCCCTGCTGCAGATGCAGACCTCGTAATAATCTGTATGTGTATGACATCAACATAATTTCTCTCATAATGGCTTGATGTAGAAAATAAGAATACCTGTCCTAGATTTTCCAGCTTGCTCTGAACAACATCCCTATAAAGAAAGTGAGAAAGTTTAGGAGAATTTAGCACGGAAGAAGAGAATTTCACAGAAATCATTTAACTTTCATAGGTAACTGTGAACGAGAAAGAACCAGATGATGTCGTCAACAGTGTCATTTGCAAGAAGGTAGTGTATGTTAACTGAAGAGACCTGTACATATGAAGCAAAAATCATTCAAAGGGTTATGAAATTGATACTGCGAATGGATTAGTGGATACAAGGGAGTGACTGTGATTTGTGACTCCACTAAACTATCGATCATGACCCACCTGACCAATCCTATGTGCACGATCTTCGGCCTGAATCAGATCACCCGGAGTCCATGCTAACTCGGCAAAGATAACAGTGCTTGCTGCTGTCAAAGTTATCCCAACCCCAGCAGCTCGTATTGACAGCTGCGATTCCATGTAAACCAACAAAATTAAGTAATAGCAATCTTTTCTATAGACTTAAAGATCTAATCGACATATTATGGAAGTATTTACTAAAAAAGAAAGAAGATATCTTTAGTTATATTACTTATCGAAGCAACATTAAAAACTAAAGTACGGTTTATCAATTGAGAGAACCTTCCAATGAATGTTTTGCCACAAACGACACATGATTATCATATTACGTGGATAGGACGAAATATAGGGCCTTCTATAGTGGCAGAGCCAGAGAATAGTAGGAAACTCTTTCTTAGAGATGGTGATAATACTTACCACAGCGGCCATTATCTCATCATTTCCCTGAAATTCAGAAACCAAGGCTTGTCTAGAGGAGGCAGGGGTGCTTCCATCAATCCGGATACAGCCCACCTTCTTTTTCTGCAAAATGTTGTAAATCGCATAAGAAATCAAGGGGAATTTGATAGCTTTGCTGAAAGTTTAGTGCATTACTTTAAGAAACTGATGTAATGCATCAAGCATGGACTGATGGTGCGCAAATATCAGAAATTTACAGCCAGCCTGCATCACAACGCACAGGGACACGTATCAGACATGTAATGAGAAATTTTCAGAACAGCATAATGCTAATAGATTACCTCAAGCACGGTTCCCAGATAATCAAGCACTGCAGGGATTTTGGCTTCAGCAGAATCAGTGTAGATCTGAAACACACCGCAGGTTAGAAAAACTAGAGAATAACAAGCAGGTTCAAAGACATTTAAGAATAATATTAGCAGGCAAAATGCACACAACGGAATCACAAATGCTTTGTTTATTACGTTGAAATTCACTGGTTTGAAGAAATTACTCGGAACAAGCAAAAATGGATACCTTGTTGATAAGGTGCTTCTCTGTAAATTTAAGAGATTTAATCTCATCTTCCGAAATGCAACTCTTAATATTTGCCTTAACCACCTTCAACTGTAACATAGAAAACAAGAGACCATTCCTTTTCGCAAAAACAGTTTCTCCAAGGAAGGTAGATTGCATGGATACTGAAATTTACAACAAGTTACCTCATGAAACAAAGCATTGATTTGCTTCATGTCCTTTTCAGCTAAGTCTAGGAAGACCTGTTTAAACAAAGATAAAAATGATTAAGTCAAGCGATAACAAGTACAAAAAGATATCCCATTACATGCATGGACATAAGAGAAAAAGTTACTACAAATAACCTGTTGTCTACGCTTTGACGGAAGTTCAGTCAAGACATCCTTTTTAAGTCTTCGAATCATCACTGTTGCCTTCATTAAATTGTGCAACTCTTCATGATTGCTTGCACCTTGATATGTTCCAAAAAATCCCTGGTAATTTGAATAGCTAAAATATAACATTTATGATACACAGCAGTAACTACCTATATGAAATTCTAGGCAGTCACTCAATGTGCAATGAACTTACGCCTTTGCAGTATCTGCTGCCATATTCATGAACACTTCTATAAACATCTGGGTATAGAGCTTCTAGCTGCCAAGAATAAAGAGCGAAGGATTTTTTGGTTAATAATCAAATTACATCAAGAGATCCACACACCCCTCACACATCCAAATCCAAATAAAAGGAAAGAAAGGAAATGTCACTAGTAAAATGGACGGATCACCTGTTTGAATAGTTCTATTGGTCTAGATAAAGCAGGAGTTCCACTCAGAAGGATTGCATATTGAGCTTTCTGAAACAAATGCATGAGTATGGATTATAGATATAGTAACGAGAATAGTACTGTTAACAATGTGACAAAAGTGGTGTTACAGGTGAACCAAAAAACGGTGATTTTCCATTCCAGTCAGGGAATTAAAAACTACTTGATAAGCAAAAAGATTAGTGAACGATATATCAATATTACCTTTATGACTGGAAGGGCAGCACTGGTCCTCTTTGCTTGAGCGTTTTTAAGAAAATGTGACTCGTCTGCTATAACAACCTGGAAAGGAGAACATAGTGAAACTCCCATGCTTGATACGAACACTAAAATTCCATATTTGCAAGTTATGGAACGCAAAATCAATAAATGCTTCTCGCCCTTCCATTCACTAACTTAGCTTCTTCTCGTCAAATTCGAGAATCCCACACTCGCGTGCTTATTTGGTAACCAGCGTCATCATTACAAACCACGGGAACGATCAACCAAAATTCAATACAAATTAAAGTCTAGTTAAGCACCTTAAAGTCTAATGCCATTAGGAGTTTGTCCAGCTTGGTGACCACGTCATAGGAGATAATGTTGAAGATACCATCAAGATGGATTGTGCCCTTAGCATTTGAGGAAACTATATTAAACCCGCACTTGTTTGATCCACCTGGTTGAGGTAAAACTACCTACTAAAGAATGACTTAGATGAGAGAGTGAAATATATAGAATGGAGATATCAAAGCTACTATACGTCATAGAAGCACTAAACTACATACAACTATATCTGACGGAGGTACATGCAGCCATTGGTGGATCATCTGCAGGAAAACAACATAGTGAATTATCTTACGTGACATAAAAACAATCAATAGTAAATTTTAATAAAGATCAGATGCTTACGGTTGCCCAGTGTAAGCGTAACGAAGATGGTGCAATAATCAAAACTGGCCAAGATTCATGAACGCAGGTGGTCACAGCAATTGCCTAAACAATGTTCATGTGAATTTGATTGTCAGAACAAATACGTATGTGGATGTCGTGGAGTCATTCACAACAAGATCCTCTATATTAGTTTCTTTTTGGTTTTGCAAAGACCATGCTTTGTTTGGAGAAGAATTATGATAAATGTGTATCAACTCAAAGATAACTACTTAACAAGTAACAATAGATGTCTTATTTAATAAACGGAGAGTAGAATTCTCAAAGACCAAGAAATGAGAAATATACTGAGGCTTATGAACTAGGAAACCACTTACCTGCAAAGTCTTTCCAAGACCCATTTCATCTGCTAGGAGCACACGCCCTCCGTGCTGCAAAATAAACCTTGCGAGAAAGGGAGAAAGAGATTGTGAGGCAAAGGAAACAGTTATAAGGCCCCCAAAAGGCAAACCTTTTCTACTCATTTATAAAGAAGAACCACAGGTACTCCATATTGCTGACATACTCTATTCCTTCGCGCTGAAAGGGAAGAAGCTTTGGCTCAATATGGCTTGGTATCTTTTCATACAGATCTAGGGTGATTAAAAGAGGAGAAAGGCAAGGCATAAAAATCTCGTAAAAATTGTTAAACCATATCTTAAGTTAAAATCACATCGTTAACGGGTCTACAATAATGAAACGGATGCCTGACTTACACCGTAGATCTGGAACTCTCGAGGCAGAAGCTATTGCACGTTGCACAAGAGGATCTAAGTCCTCTATCTGATAATCCAAAACAAAAGTAGATAGCAGTGTGACTAATACGCTAAGATTTCTGAACAAGTTATAAAAGAATCAAGGTGGGTTACCTCAACTTTAACGCTAGAAACTTCTCGTAGAATTTTTTCTGCCGATGACAATGAAGAATGAGGAAAGGTCCATAACCTGGACTTCCACAATAGAATAAACAACAGGTTACATGTCAAGGCTTATTTCTCTGGTTTGTTTACAGATCACACAAATGACCCATGCATATGAAAGGGTAGAAAGGAAAAACCTTTCTTTAGCATTCCACACAGCCTTAGAAATTCTACGTACAGCATCCACCACCACCTAGATAAAAACATATGGCAAAAGAAGTGTCAAACACAAAAACTACCAAGCATTTCCCCATAGAGATTTCTGATACGTTACCTGGTTATAGGGGAATTTTACTGCAAGATCTCCACTATGGTGAAGCAACATTTTGACAGAGACCTTTTGCTCATGTCCCTTAGAGCCCTCATCTTTTGGCGCATGGACTAGCCTCAAAAATGAATACAGTAAACGTGAATAAACACATAAAACAAAAGAGTTGAGCAAAAGAAACGTCGTCTCATTGAGAATGGAAAACAGACAATAGCTACATAGATATCAACTGACCAGTGTTTGGCTTAGGGGCGAGAGCCGAAGGTAATACTTTGGTCACTTGAGAGGAATTATGAACCTGATGATAAAAAACACACATTAGGGCTGAAATTATAACCCATTACAAACACTCAAAATCCATCGGAAATTGACCTAAATACGGCAACAAAACCCATATAAAGGAAGATAATATGAGGCCCATAGATGGAAATTACGAAGTGGAAAACCTCGTTAGGAGTTCGCGAGGATGAAGAGGAGGAATTGCGCTCCTGATTGATTCTCTCAAGAGCTTCCTGTTCAAGAGCATCCATCTCTTCCATAGTCAAATCCCAGTCATCATCCATTTCTTTTATCCCTCTCTAGCTCTTGGTATTTCTCAGTAGTTAATCGGAGGATCGGATGTGATGTGACCTTCAATGGCGGAATCCTTTCTCAAATCTTTCCCTCGTCCTTCACCGTTTTTGCCTTTTCAAAACGTACAAGTCTGTGTACATGCGAAGCGTTGCCGTTTCATTACTTAAGCTGAGAAGGGAGAAGAAATCCGATTTTTGGTTCGGTTTGATTTTCAAATTGTTGTTTTGGTACGATTTCAGCTAAGCTCAGATGGGTTAAACCGGGGTTGAGCACCCTACATGTCAATAGTTAGCTAGAAATGAGCAGAGAAGATTCAGAAGAAGACTTTTTGGATCGCGTGACGGAGATCCTGAGCTTTTTCAATTTCGTCTATTTGGTTCTTATCTCTCTGTCTTCTTCATTCACCATAGGTGAAAACCCCCAATTCCAATGATACAAATCAAATGTACGAATCACAAATGATTTACGAACTAAATCCACGTTCAAGATAAACACCGATCTACAACTCACTTGCTCAAGTTGTAGCTCCAACAATGGAGGATGAGAGATAAAATCCACAATGGGAGAAGAGATAGAGAGAGTATCAATTTATCAATTTCATATATGAATTGTACAAAACGTTTCTCCAAGCTTTATAACGAAATACAATCAAACAAAAGAATGAAATTATGTTTCTTCGTTTGTAACAGACTAACGAACTAACGGTCTGCCACGTCAGCTTGGCGTTCTGTTATTGCCACGTCACCCAGCTCAACGATTTGAGTTGTATCAAATCTCTCCTTCTCGGAGAAACTTGCCTTCAAGGTTCAAACTCTGGGAACTTTCTCTGCAGTTTGAAATGAAGCTCCCATGTTGCCTCCTCCTCTGTCTCACTGGACCATTGAACTAGCACCATAGTGACTGCTCGACCCTGCCTCTGCACCATTTTACGAGCCAACACCTTAACTGGTTCCTTTACCAGAACATCATTCACTCTTAATGGCATTTGTGTCGACGTTGAAACATTTCCCACCATTGCCTTCAATTAAGATACATGGAACACTGGATGTACCAACGATTGATTAGGTAACTCCTGCTTGTATGCGACCTTTCCACATCGATCTATGACCTTATAAGGACCATAATACTTCGGAGAGAGCTTCTGATTACCCTGCAATACTATTGATTGTTGCCTATAAGGCTGTAGCTTCATGCACACGTAATCTCCTATCTCAAACTCTCTGTCTGTCCGTTGAAGATCCGCATTTTGCTGCATTCGATGCTGAGCTCTAAGGAGGTGAAATTTCAAAATCAATAGCATATTCTCCCTTTCTTGCAAGCTTCGAGCTACCTCAGCAACCTTTGATTCCCCTGGTAAGTATGGGAGATGCACTGGAGGAAGTCTCCCATAAACTGCTTCAAACGGTGTCATTTGAATAGCCGTATGAAACGTTGTGTTATACCATAGCTCAGCCAGTGGTAGCCACTTAATCCAAACATAAGGACGATCACTGCATATGCATCTCAAATAAGTCTCCAACCATCTGTTAACTACTTCAGACTGACCATCCGTTTGTGGATTATAAGCACTTGAAAACTGCAATGCCACTCCTTGCAAAGTGAACAGTTCTTTCCAAAATTCACTGAGAAACACCGCATCTCTATCACTTACAATCGATCTTGGACACCCATGCAGCTTGTAAACTGTATCCAAGAACTTTTGTACCACTGTAGCTGTATACGGATGACTCAAAGCACAAAAATGAGCAGCCTTACTTAATATGTCCACCACCACCATGATTACAGTCTGTCCAAAAGAACTTGGCAATCCATCAATAAAATCCATTGCCAAGTCACTCCAAATAGAATCAGGTATTGGCAAAGGTTGTATCAGCCCAGGAGAAGCTACTGTCTCATACTTACAGCGTTGACAAACCCCACATTGTCTAATGTAAGTATTGACATCTTTTGACATTCCCTTCCAATAGAACAAAGCCTTAACCCTCTGACTTGTAGCATCTCTGCCCGAGTGCCCACCACTACTCGATCCATGAAGCCATTCCAAGATTGTAGTTCTTATACGTTCCACCTTTGGCACCACAATCTTTTGCTTCCTTCTCAAAACTTGTTGAACAAAGGAGTAATGTTTTTTACACCCAGGTTTAGCTATGAGATCATCGATGATCTTTTGAACTCTTTGATCTATAGCATACCCCTCATGTATCTCTTTAAGTAAGTCACACTCCAACACGGTCATAGCCATATGCAATACTTCTGCTCCTTCTATTCTGGATAGTGCATCTGCTACAACGTTCTCTTTCCCTTCTCTGTATTGGATTTCATAGTCAAATTCCAATAACTTTGACAGCCATTGTTGTTGAATCGGAGTGTTGAGTCTCTGCTCCAATAGATACTTGAGACTCCTCTGATCCGTCTTGATGATGAAATGACCATTCAAGAGATATTGTCTCCATTTTTGCACTGCAAACACCACAACAAGCAACTCCTTTTCATAGATAGACAAAGTGAGTTGTTTACCTTTCAAATGTCTGCTGATGTATGCTACTGGGTGTCCTTCTTGTATCAAAACCGCACCTATACCTTGGCCACTCGCATCTGTTTCTACCAAAAAAGGTTTGTCAAACACTAGCAGAGCTAGAACCGGGGCCTTTCACATTGCAGCTTTTAACTCATGAAATGCTTTCTTCGCTTCTTCACTCCATAGAAACGCATCCTTTTTAGTCAAAAGTGTCAATGGTTGAGCTATAGACCCAAAGTTCTTCACAAACCTTTTATAATAGTTGGTAAGTCCCAAGAAACCTCTCAACTGCTTCAAGGTTTTTGGAACAGCCCAATTGACCACTGCGGCTACCTTCGTTGGGTCTGTAGCTATTCCTTTAGCTGAGATGTAATGCCCGAGGTATTCAACCCTTCTAGTGGCAAAGTCACATTTGCTAAGCTTACCATACAGATTATTCTTCCTCATCAATTCAAAGGTAATTTGCAAATGATCGATGTGACAATCCATATAAGGACTGTATACCAGAATATCATCAAAGAAGACCAAGATGAACTGCCTCAGAAACTCCTTGAACACTGAATTCATTAACCCTTAGAATGTAGCTGGGGCATTTGTTAATCCAAAGGGCATTACCAGGTATTCATAATGCCCATTATGAGTCTTAAAAGCAGTCTTGTGAACATCATTAGGATCCATCCTCACCTGATGATAACCAGCTCTCAAGTCAATCTTTGAGTATACACTAGATCCTCCCAATTCATCCATGAGATCTTCTATGAGAGGAATAAGAAACTTGTTCTTCACAGTAGTGTTATTCAATTCTCTATAATCCACACAGAGCCTCCATGACCCATCCTTCTTCTTCACAAGTACCACTGGAGACGCATAAGGACTGGAACTGTCTTGGATTGTTCCTGCCTGCAACATTGTTTCAATCATCTTTTCGATTTCTAACTTCTGTTGTAGAGCATATCTATAGGGCCTCAAGTTTACTGGGTTAGATTCTTCTAGAAGAGGAATCTTATGATTGTGATTCTTCCTAAATGGAGGTAACTCTTTTGGCTCTGTAAAAACATCCTCATATCTGCTTAGTAATTCCACCAGTGCAGGTTCTGGTTGTTCCATCATCTGCTTTGCTTGTGCTGACCCTTGGTCATTCCCATCCTTCTTAATCTCAATGGCATATAGCATCGATAATTGGGCTTATGTTGACAAAGCCTTATTCATCTTAAGAGCTTTCACCTCCCTAACAGACCCTTGTTGCATACCACTAAACAAAACCTTACTTTTGTCCCATAGGAACTTCATCTCCAACTTCCTAAAATCCCAAGTAATAGGACCTAAGGTTTCTAACCATTGTATTCCCAACACCATATCACATCCTCCTAAAGGAATGATCATAACATCTGCTTGGAACAGGTGATTTTGGAAATGCCATTCAAACTTTTCAATCTTTCCTAACACCTGTAAACTCCTACCATCAGCTACCGAGACCTTAGTCAAACCAGCATGAGCAATTCTACAGCCTAATTTCGTAGCTACCCCTTCATCAATGAAATTGTGAGTAGAACCTGAGTCAATCAAAATGAATAACGATCGCTTACCCCAAAGTCCTTTGACTCTCATAGTTGTGTAATCAAATACACCAGCTACACCATTCACTGAAATGTGAGGACCGTCTCTTTCAGGCGTCTCATCGTCCCATTCTTCTTCTACTTCCATAACCTCTCCATCAATCAAGAACAACTGCTTCTTCTATGCACCTGGAAATGCTCCGGGGTAAACTTCTCATCACAATAGAAACACAATCCCTTTGCCTTTCTTTCACTTTTCTCAGCATTTGACAAAAACTTCGTTCCTCCGGTATTCTCCACACCTTTACCCTTCTCTACCTTGTTCCATTTTGGACCTACTGACCAATCTTTAGTCATTTTTGCTTCTTTTGCTGGGTGAGCCATTTCATATAAACGTCTCAGCTCAAAACAACGTCTGACACAGTGAGGTTGAAACATCCGAACGTGCATCTGCGTATCCAGCCTCACGCCAGCCAAATAGGCACTGATCAAGTACTCCTCAGGTAAGTTGAGTCTAGTCTTAATTAGCTCGAACTTCTTATTATACACCATTATTCCTTCATCTTGTTGCAGTTTCTTGAGCTCAACAATGGGATCATCAGCTACATCCACAAAATGCTCCTTCAACAACGCCTTATACATCGGCCAGTCATTCATAATGTGTGCACCTTCAGGTGATTGTACCAACAACAAGTGGAACACAACAACTTCTCCAACAAGATGGATCGATGCAACCTTTACTTTCAATTCATGTGGCGTATAATCCAGAGAAAAGAAATCCTCTACTTGAACTATCCATACTCTTAAGCCTTCACCATCAAAGCGTGGAAATTAAATCTTTCCTAACCTGGTAAGACCACCGTATGGATTCGCCGGAGCTTTTCGCTCTTGCGGTGCTCTGTTCGATGCTTCCCCGCCAAACCCCGGCGGATTTGGTAATAACGGCGCTTGCCGCTCCTGAGCCAGTTGTTGCGCTGCCTGGAACACATCCAACATCTCCATCACCGTCTGCTTCACTGACTCCGTGACTCTTTCTTCCATTGCCATGAACCGAGAATCCAAAGCATCATCGCTCGTTCGAGAGCTTGCTTCTTTCTGGTTCGCTCTTGATCTTGTTTCTGCCATTGCTCCGAGGAAGAACAATGCTCTGATACCTTTGATACAAATCAAATGTAAGAATCACAAATGATTTACGAACTAAATCCACGTTCAAGATAAACGCCGATCTACAACTCACTTGCTCAAGCCGTAGCTCCAACAATGGAGGATGAGAGATAGAATCCACAATGGGAGAAGAGATAGAGAGAGAGTATCAATTCATCAATTTCATATATGAATTGTACAAAAACGTTTCTCCAAGCTTTATAACGAAATACAACAAAACGAAAGAATGAAATTCTGCTTCTTCGTTTCTAACAGACTAACGAACTAACGGTCTGCCACGTCAGCTTGACGTTCTGTTATTGCCACGTCACCCACCTCAACGATTTGAGCTGTATCATCCAACCACATTGTTTGGTCACTCGTAAACCCACAATGGCAAAAATGGTTCCTTTTTTTCGTTATGGATTCGTTGAGCTATTGTTTTCGAATACTACATGTTTATCACTCGTAACCCCTAATTCATCTAACTACTTAGTTGACTTAAGATGCCTCTCATCACTTTTTTATCTGATATTTTCAGTGTCTTTGCCAAATGTTGACGATCTTTAACTATGCTTTATGCATATTGATTCTAGCTCCTAGAATATATTGACATCTGAACACATCGTTGTGTCTGCAAATACAAGCTGCTAACAAATCTTAGGAAAGGAAAATGGATACGATAATAAAGTTCTCTTCTTTTTTTCTATGGCAGGATAGATCCTAGAGAAGACTGCTACTTGTCGATTATCTTTGCAAATTTGTAGGCATTATTTAGTCCAGTGGATTTTTGTAGATCACAGTTTGGTTCTTCACAGAGGATTATCACCCAAAAAGGGTCAATTTTCAGGAGATGATATACATACAAATATAAGAGCCATTACACAATCATAGAGACTAAAAAGCCTGGGAAAAGAAACAAATTCTACAATTTGGCTACCATTTTGAGCCGGGCTGATGCATCTTTAGCGTTATCAGGAGTAGGAAGATTACAGACAAGTGTGACTCTAGAGGAAGATATTAAGGTTTTGTTAGCTTTCTCTGACCCATGAACTGTTTTCCAAAAATTGACTTCCCAAACCTGAATAGTCTTTCCTGAGCTCACAGGAGTTGCTTCGGCCAAGACAAGGTCTCCTAGATCAGCACTCTTTAAGTGGTTGATCGAGAGCTGAATTCCAGCGACCCTTTTGAAACCAGAAGCCATATGAGCTCCCATACTTGCTAAAGACTCGGCGATCAAAGCAGATACACCACCATGTAAGACCTTAAAAGGCTTTGAAGGAAAATTGAAAACCTTCTCAGGATTTAGGGAAAAAAAAGGAGAGTCAATGATGACATTAAGGGAGGAAAGAGAGAACCTGGCAGCAGATTGCGGAAACAGGAAGATGACCAGTGACACGTGTTGGGGATAATTCATCGATCTCGAAACCTAAGACGTGAAGGGTAGGATCTACAGATTTGGTCTTGGAAGATGCATGCTCCATTTGTGCGCTCTGTTTGAGAGAGAAGAAGAGGAAAGAAAAGAAGGGTGGGTAGAGATGATAAGAGAGGCAGAGAGAAAGTGGGAAAAGAAATTATTGGATTANGGCGCGGGCGCTCTGTTTGAGAGAGAAGAAGAGGAAAGAAAAGAAGGGTAGGTAGAGATGATAAGAGAGGCAGAGAGAAAGTGGGAAAAGAAATTATTGGATTATAGTTTGTTGGGATCAATGTCAATTTCGATAAAAATGGATATTTTTGGCGTAAGTCCGTCAAAGACGCTTGCTTGATTTTGGGTTCTTTAATGTCGAAAAAACCTTCATGATTGTTGGATGTAAGAGTCTTTTGGAAAAAAAAAA
>OVAU01001087.1:5097-16292 GCA_900406315.1 Biscutella laevigata subsp. laevigata
CAAGAAAATTCCAAAGCTAAACGAAAGCAAGTCGAACTAAGACTTTTTTTTTTTTTTTGGTTCGAAGACTTTTCTTCTTTTAGATATACCAGGAGACCCGCTCTTTATTTTGTATTTGTATTTTCTTTACAAAGATTCTGTTTTGAAAAGTTTTAGCAAAAATAATGTTGCTGTTATTTTCTTCATAATATTATGTTTGTTTAATCGTGAATTCTATATAAATTTGAATCTATATAAGGGAGTTTATTCCAAAAAATTGAAAAGGTCGAGATAAAAAATAATTAAAGGATGTATAGTGGCTTTCAGAGATCACTCACATATTGATTCAACTGACTCTTTACAGTGGACAATGAATGATTAACCGTGTTGTTTTCAAGAATCCTAACACGAAGACAACAAAGTTTTTTACAACTATCCGGATAGGTTTACGGTAAGATCCTAAAGAAGTTGAAAACTTTCAAGTGTGTATACACTCAAATTAAGAAGTAAAACAGGAATTGGTACCTGTAGTTTTCAAGGCTTTTATGCTTTCTTTTCTTAAACTGCATCTAGTAGTGGAAAATCAGTGTTAGACAAATACTTGGATGAATTAGTCTTAGATATGGTGGCATTTAGGAGTTTGGATGTCTTATCTTATTGGAAAGACAATGCTAACCGGTTCAAAGAGTTGGCAAGCATGGCTTGTGATGTGCTAAGTATTCCAATTACAACTGTGGCTTCAGAATCTTCATTTAGCATAGGAAGTCGAGTCCTTAACAAGTATAGGAGTTGTCTCCTTCCTACAAATGTGCAAGCCTTGATCTGCTCAAGAAATTGGTTACGTGGTTTTCAAGAGACTGGTAAATTTTCTTTTTTGTCATTTGTTTTTTGACATTTGCAAGCTTTGATCATAATTTGGTTTTTGTTATTTAAGGTGATGAGTTTGAGTTCATGGATGAAAACATGGAAGGAGAAGAAGGAGAAAAGGAATGAGAAAAATAAGGATTTGTAAGTTGACTTCGTAGTTACTTTAGTTCTTATTACTTTAGAAAAACAAGAATAAATGCTTTTATTTGAGTGTTTTTGTTTCTGTAGCAATGATAAAGAAGAATTTGAGCACATTAGACATGTGAAGGCTAAAGAATGGGAGAAGAAGAAGACTTGCTAATTTGAATTACTAAACTTTGTTATTTGAATTATTAAATTTTGTTATTAAACTTTGTTATTTGAATTATTTGAATTATTATCTTTATGTATTTGAATTACAAAACTTTGTTATTTGAATTATTAAACTTTAGGACAAATCAACAATTATGTTAAAAGTAAGTGATATTAAACTTTTTTAAAAAGTAATACATGATTAAGTGATGTACGCCCATAGACAGGCCCATTTGAACATGGACAAAAATGGGCATGAACAAAAATGGGCATGGACAGAAATGGTCATGAACAGAAATGGGCCACGAAATTGTTGGACAAAAATGGACATATCCAACTGGACATGGACGGCCCATTTGACAGCCCTAGAGCCACGAAACAAAACTCCATCAAAGCTGCTTTGAGTAAATAAAATTTTATCTAATAATCAGGTTAATAATAATAATAATTTATATTACCTATAAGAAAATAATATTTTCATTTTCGTAAAACCAAAAACTAAAACTGAAGAAGCCGTACCATACAAAAATATTAATAGTAAAATAAAAAGTTGACCTTTTCTTTTATCGAAGACTATTTTTTTTTTTACAAAGAACCCTAATCGCCGCCGCCGTTGGTTATGCCTCACGCCGGCCGACGAGAACTTCTTTATGGGTTGCCAGAAAGGTCCACGGCCTATTGTTCTCCTTCCACCCCGAAAACCATCAAAATCCCAGAAATCTCATCTGAATCTCTCCCCTTCTACCGTTCTTTCAACCACCGCCGCCCTTCTCTCCTCCGGCTCCTCCGCTACAGCCGCTACAACCGCTTCAGCCTCTTTGGAGTCTGAGTCCGATGACCCGGATCCGGATCCCATCGTACGGATTCTGCGTTTTTATCTTTTGGGGTTTCACACATTTTCTCCTCCGGCGGTGAGATTTATGTCGGTAGAAATAGCTTTGACCGTGCTTGATCTTTTCTCGAGCAAGTCTCAAAGAGCCTTTTTAACCTCCTATAGTGGAATCACTGAGACACTTTCCTCCAGCTTGGAGAGAATAATTCCACCCTCAGTTTTGTTGTGGGTCTGTCCGTGTATCTCTTCTTTGAATTGTTTAGGATTATCCTTTGATGTGAAGCATAAAGAAGATGTGAAGATTGAAGAAGATGTGAAGCTTGGAGATGTGAAGCTTGAAAAAGATGTGAAACTTGAAGAAGTGAAGCTTGGAGATGTGAAGCTTGAAAAAGATGTGAAACTTGAAGAAGTGAAGCTTGGAGATATGAAGCTTGAAAAAGATGTGAAACTTGAAGAAGTGAAGCTTGGAGATATGAAGCTTGAAAAAGATGTGAAACTTGAAGAAGTGAAGCTTGGAGATATGAAGCTTGAAGAAGATGTGAAACTTGAAGAAGTGAAGCTTGAAGAAGATGTGAAACTTCAAGAAGTGAAGCTTGGAGATGTGAAGCTTGAAGAAATGAGCCTCTTAAACTATCTCTGTGGAGTAAAGTTTATACAAATTTCCTTCCGTCGAGGCCGGGAGAGATCGTTTATACCATCCTCCATCATACAAANTTCAAAGAACTCAGCAGCTTATAGGCGCAAGTTCTATCGTCTTTTCGAGTCGATCACGATGATCGTGGAGCTGCAAAACTCGATCAAAAGTCACATCGACCTCTTTTGGATCCTTCATGAAGCTTGGCGTATGAAGATGTGTGATCTTTCTATTATGTTTATGCTTTCTTCTTGTTTAATTATAGTTTGGGTCATTCGTTTTGTAAAAGAGTCGACAACTCTTTCGTTTGTAATGAACCTTAAAGATCTAATGAATGAATTCTATGTTTGCACAAAAAAATAATAATAATTTCTATTACCTATAAGAAAATAATATTTCCATTTTCGTAAAACCAAAAACTAAAACTGAAGAAGCGGTTCAGCATCTCTCGCAACTTGGAATTACCAATGCTATGTTCCATTCCGACTCGAAATCTACGCTCGAACTACTTCGTACAACCGCTGGTTCTCGCTACAGAAAACTTCAGCATCACCCTTCCAAGCTTACTTTCCGACATATCATTCAGATCGCTCAACAACGCAATTATGTTTTCCGGTTTGTCCGACGTGATCAAAACAAGGAAGCAGATGCTTTAGCCAAGCAAGGTCGACTTCAGCGTCTTCCCCCTCTCATATCTTGGTTCCCTTTATTGCTGTAATGTTTTATTTTTATCCCAGTGTATGTACTTCTACAATGATCGTTTCAATGAAAGTGAGTTCATCTTAAAAAAAAATAAAAAAAAAAGTCGTACCATACAAAAATATTAATAGTAAAATAAAAAATTGACCTTTTCTTTTATGGAAGACTATTTTTTTTTTACAAAGAACTTATTTTTCTGATTGCATCCGAATCCGCCATCACTAGCCTTAAATTTCTGTTCTTGCCCAAAGCGAAAACCCTAGATTCGTCTATAGCCCATTCAGCAGAGATGCTGCGTGTAGCAGGGAGGAGGCTTTTGTCTGTTTCGCAGAGATCTTCGACTGCCACCTCCTTCGTTCTCTCCAGAGACCATACCATTTCCGATGGAGGCTACTCCTCTTCAGCCACTAGATCCGTCCCCTCTGGCGATCTTTTATCTTTGAATTCTTACCATCGAAGCCTTATGAGAGGTCTGCCGATCTATAACCCTGTATTGATTTAATTTGGCCCTTTCATTTCTGGTATTGTTTGCAGTTCTATTGATTGGATGACATTTAAAAAAAAAAATCATCATTTTCCCCTTTAATTGACTCCCGGAATGATTGAGATTCCTTAACAATCGTCTCTGCGAGATGATTCCTGGGTAGACGATTTCGTTTCATTATGTTAGTGTTTGCAGCTCCTTGCTGTAATAGTTTTGCCTTCTATCATTGCTTCTTTCGTCCAGAAAGAAATGAACATTTGAGTTGATCGATCAGATATGAATTGACCTGTTCTGAGATAATCCTTTGTTTGATGAGGAAAGCTTCCTGTTTATAAAATCTTTGGGCTGCGTTATGCATAGACTGGCTTCTTTATTTCAAAAATTTCGATCTTTTAAATCCATGTCTTTCTTCATTATCAGGGAGAGGGATGTTTTATCTTCTGTGGGAAAATCATGTTATCTATGTACTTGGTTTAGAGGATTTATAGCAATCAAATTGCAGGCTGAGGAACTTTCATATGATATTTATTTTGGTTACCAAAAGAGCTATGTTTACTTTGGGGTTTTTTTGTGTTGTAAGCGTTCTGCCATGTCTGATCATTGTATTTATTTTCTTGAACTTTGCGTTGATTAGAGTTTTTTAGTATTCACCAAAATTTGATGTTAACGTAGAATTTCTTGGATGAATCTGCTATACTCTCTTACCTCATGGATTCGGTTTTAGAAGCTTATACATTAAAGTCAATTCTTGATATGGTCGTCCATTCTTCATTGTCATTCCTGGAACATTTTGTTTCATGATAGTATGATACATACATGTGTAGAGCAGTGGATCAAAAAAGTTTCCCTTGATATGAATATATTTTGTTTCATGTTATTTTCAGGTTTCTCTTCTCAGATCCTCACCCAAGGAAACGAGGTAGGTTTTGGTTCGGAACTCCCAGCCACTGTCGAAGCTGTCAAAACACCCAACTCGAAGATTGTCTATGACGACCATAACCATGAGCGATACCCACCTGGTGATCCTAGCAAGCGTGCATTTGCCTATTTTGTCTTGTCAGGTGGGAGGTTTGTATATGCCTCTGTTCTCCGCCTTCTTGTTCTGAAGCTTATTGTGAGCATGTCTGCAAGTAAAGATGTTCTTGCCCTTGCATCCCTTGAGGTTGACCTTGGGAGCATTGAACCGGGAACCACTGTTACAGTCAAGTGGCGTGGGAAGCCTGTCTTCATCAGGCGGAGAACTGAAGATGACATCAAGCTGGCAAACAGTGTGGATCTTGGATCTCTGAGGGATCCACAAGAAGACTCAGTTAGGGTCAAGAATCCAGAATGGTTAGTGGTGGTTGGAGTCTGCACTCATTTAGGATGCATCCCTTTGCCTAATGCAGGTGATTATGGTGGTTGGTTCTGTCCATGTCACGGTTCACATTACGATATCTCTGGAAGAATTAGGAAAGGTCCAGCACCGTACAACCTGGAAGTACCAACCTACAGCTTCTTGGAAGAGAATAAATTACTCATTGGTTGATGATGAATGAAGCAAAACCATCATCATCTTACTGAACTTCATCTGTTTTTTGTTTTGTTTTTATATTTTCCGGCATTTTAGCGTGCAAGCTTCGCTTTACTTACACTTCTGTCTCAGTAAGATTGTCTTGTTCTGCTTAATAACACAAACTTGTCATTGTATGGCTTGGCATCTATCTCATCTGGTGAGATACAATGATCATAGTCTGTTTACTAGTCTTCTGACTATTTTCTAAGAACACGTCAATGTAAAGCTTAAGAAGTTATGTCCTAGCCTCTAAGGAGCTTTAGCACTTCTCTGATGATCCCGCAAATATGAACTCTAAGAATTTGATTATGCTATATTTAAACCAATTTCATATAACTATATCATCCCTCAATCAATTCATCAAACCAATTTTCTAATAACATATTTATGAGCTCGGTTATTTCTATCGGTGAGAATGCATCTTTCATGTATTTACTTTTCAAAATCCATTAGAAATTATAGATATATATCACTAGAAATTTAGGCATATTTGACTTTGTATTCATATGAATTGATGTTTTACTGGAAAAGTCTTTAGGAAATTAAAATGATTTTTTCCATCATTTTCAAAAACAAAGTGTTTTTACAAAAATGTTTAGTATTTTAGTTTAAATTCGTTTTTAATTAAAATTATATTTAAAATTCGTTTTTAAAATTTTCCTAAATAGGATATTTAAAAGAAACGAAATTAAACATATAACTATAGTTTTTTATCTTTTAAATATCAATATTTAAATTATTATAACCTAATTGTTTAATTACATATACTTTCAATTTTACCTTTAATGAAAATTACACATATTTGCAGTTTTACCTTTAATGAATATTTTTAATTTGTTACTTTTTCAATGACATATCATGTAATATTTTACTAATTTAAATGTTATATTCTTTAAAGTGACTATGAAATAATACTATAGAAATAGAAATGATTTAGTTGAATATCAAATCTTCTAAACTCTTTGACTAACTTCTATATATTTATTTTAAGAACATACGTCACTTATTCAGATTTAATTTAATTTAATTTAAATAAATTAATTAATCAAATCTCAAAAATATTTTAATAGAAAATAATTATTGGAATTATCAATTTATTTAGATTTCAGTAATTAATCTAAATACCAGAAACTGATTCGACTATTCGGCTGTGTGTATCGCCTTTGAACTCTGTTCTTGCCAGAACGAAACCTAGATTTGTCCATAGCCCACTCAGCAGAGATGCTACGTGTAGCATGTAGGAGGCTTTTGTCTGTTTCCCAAAGATCTCCGAAAGCCACCTCCTTTGTTCTCTCCCGAGACCACTCCCTCTACGATGGGTGCGACTCCTTTTCATCCCCTAGATCCGTCGCCTCCGCTGATCTTTTATCTTTCAATTCTTACCACCGAAGCCTTATAAGAGGTCTGCTGATATCAGCTCTCTCTATCTCTGGATTAGTTGTGGCGTTGTTATTGATTGAATGATTCAAAAGACTAAGCATTGTTTGTGTGAAGATTTTGTTTGATTGATCGGGTATGAAAATTGACTAGTTCTGTGATGCAGTAGTTCATTATTTCATTTGAAAGCTTCCTGTTTGTATAATCCTACGGTTGATTTCGATCTTGTGTATCCATTAATGTCCAATCTTGATAGTGGTAGTCCCTTCTCCAATATGGTGTCATTTCTTGAACATTGTTTTGCTTCCATTTTTGTTGTTGAACAATGGACAGAAAAAAAGTTTGACTTGATGTGAATACATTTTGTTTCAGGTTTCTCTTCTCAGATCCTTACCCAAGGAAATGAGTTAGGTTTTGGTTCGGAACTTCCAGCCACTGTCGAAGCTGTCAAAACACCCAACTCAAAGATTGTCTATGATGACCATAACCATGAGAGATACCCACCTGGTGACCCTAGCAAGCGTGCATTTGCCTATTTTGTCTTGTCGGGTGGGAGGTTTGTATATGCCTCTGTTCTACGCCTTCTTGTTCTGAAGCTTATTGTGAGCATGTCTGCAAGTAAAGATGTTCTGGCCCTTGCATCCCTTGAGGTTGACCTTGGGAGCATTGAACCGGGAACCACTGTTACAGTTAAGTGGCGTGGAAAGCCTGTCTTCATCAGGCGCAGAACAGAAGATGACATCAAGCTAGCCAATAGTGTGGATCTTGGATCTCTGAGGGATCCACAAGAAGACTCGGTTAGGGTCAAGAATCCGGAATGGTTAGTGGTGGTTGGAGTCTGCACTCATTTAGGATGCATCCCTTTGCCTAATGCGGGTGATTACGGTGGTTGGTTCTGTCCATGTCACGGTTCACATTACGATATCTCTGGAAGAATTAGGAAAGGTCCAGCACCGTACAACCTGGAAGTACCAACCTACAGCTTCTTGGAAGAGAACAAATTACTCATTGGTTGATGACAAATAATCCACAACATTCATTATCTGGTTCTTAATGATCTTCATCTGTTTTTTGGTTCGCAATATTTGTCTTATTTTTGCGAATAATACAAACTTTGTTGAATGGATATTCAGAGCTTCGTTTTTCCATGGCTGGTGACGGACTCTGTTCATATTATGTTTATTGTTTATTCTCAATGTGATTAACGCTTGGATTGTGATTAACATGTTAATGATACTTTATATATTTTCAGAGGACAAATTAATAAATAGTGTCTATTATTGGGTAAACATGAAAAGCAGGTAGAGAGAGAGAGAGAGTTAAGATGCAGAGGGCAAGAATTAGAGCCAGTGTTAACGCTATAACACGACGTTAGAGATCGATTTTATGGCCATGTCGGAGATTATACGACGCTTGTTGTTGTTGTAATTGATGAAACAGCTTGGGCTTTGTGTCTTTTGAGTTTGTGTGTTTAGTTGTATGTTAATTGGGCCACTAATTACAAGCTCATTATGAAAGTTGGGTATGTTTAACTAACTAACCGAACATATGCTTAACGAATCGACCCGACGGCAAGTACTACTAAAAACCTACTCGAGAGAGAGAGACAGCCAGAGAGGGTTGACCAATTATGGAGCTACAATGGAAATCAGTTTCCTCCTTCTTTCCTCCTGATTTAACCTCAGAGATACTCTCAAGACTTCCTGATAAATCTATTGTGAGGTTTCGTTGCGTGTCTAAGTTTTGGTTATCAATAACCACCGATCCATATTTCATCAGCTTATTCGAAAATCGAAACCCTAGACCAAGACTTTTACTCTGCTTTAAAGAAGGTAACAAGTTGGTTGTTTCCTCCATACCACAACACAATCTTACACTTGATCAGAACCCTGCTACTACTGATCATACTTATCGTATGAAATTCCCAAAATTTACTCATTGTTTGTTCCATACGGATTCTGTCCACGGCTTGATTTGCTTTCAAAAACAAACAACACCGATTGTTTGGAATCCTAGCACGAGAAAGATCATAACTTTACCTGAACCCAGCAAGGAGTGGAGGCTTAATATATCAATTTTTTTAGGATATGATGAGGTTGAAGGTAAACACAAAGTACTGGCTATGCCTTCGCATAGTAGAAGCTGTAGAGTATCTCGTGTGATAACTTTGGGAGGATCAGCTCAAGAAGAATCATGGAGAACTCTCAAAACTAACCAAAAGCATACAACTACTCGCTTTAATGGCATTGGGCAATGCATCAAAGGGTTTATATATTACCGTGCCTCTTCGTATGAGACGTATCCGTCTGTTACGGTTATAATGCGTTTTGATGTCAGGTATGAAAAGCTCGATAAGATACAATTACCATCAGATAGTTATGTGTATAGGCTGATAACTTATGAGGGGAGATTAGCTTGTGTTCATAAAGGAAACAATGGTAACATCACATTGTCGATTTTGGAGGATGCTGAAGAACACAAGTGGTCGACTAAAGACTTTCTTGCTCCATTTAATCATTATGATCAGAGTTTGCGGATCCATTTCCGAGTACAAGGTTTTACTCATGCTGGTGAGTTTATTTATAAACCATATGACTACCGTGTGTATCCCAAATCTTTGGTTGTTTTATTCTTTGATCCTGTGAGAAACAGTTTTAGAAGATTCGGATTCAAAAGAACAGCAGACGACGAAGAACGTCTGCCTCCGCTTTGTGTTTTCCCAAATCACATTGAAACTCATATGTCTTTGTAACATTTTTATTGCTTTTAATTTTGAATTTTTTGTTTTTTCCTGTTATGCAATACTCTTATAAGTTTCTAATCAACATGAAAACTCTCGCTTTAATGATTGAAGAAACCGATTACATATTCTAAAAGTTTAAGGCTGATCACACCAACAAACTAACATATAGCAATGAAAGTTACTAAGAAGAAAGCATATTATTCAAATATTAATATAAGCCCCAATAGTTTGAATTTTGTTAATTTATATCAAAATATTCTGGAAAAAGAAAGCATATTATATAAATATTAATAGTCCACTAAATTTGGATTATATTCAACTATTATCATCAGAATTTACTAAAATAAACTGAGAACTATTACTCGAAATTATCATGGTTTTAAAAATACAGATTCTAACATTTTATAAAATCTTTGTTTTTGTCTATTATACACCAAATTATCATAACTCCAAAACATACAAAATTTAAGTGTATTAATAATTCTTCAGTTTATACGGAATTATTCATCGAATAAACATGATTTTACAAAATCACCCAATTTATATGTACTAGTATCCACCAAAGTAGTGTTCTTATCAAAAATATAAATTTCTAGCATTTTTCAAAATCTCTCAATTTTTAAGAATTATTATCCACGAAATCAACATAGTTTCCAAAACCACAAAATTCTAACATTTTACGAAAATCTCAGTTTTATAGACAATTATCCACCAAATCAACAAAATTTCACATAAGTAAAAACTCGAGCGTTTAACAAAATCTCTCAATTTTTGGATTATTATCCAGAAAAATACAAAATTCTAGCATTTTAAAAAGCTCTTAATTTCATGGACTATTATTCACAAATTCAACATAATTTCCAGAAACACAAAATTATAGAGTTTACAATAATCTTTCAATTTTCATGGACCACTAACCATTAAATCACCATAATTTTTCAAAATACAACATTATAACATTTTAGAAAATCTATGAATTTTTATGGACTATATTATCCATCAAACCAGTAAAATTCCAAAATACAAAATTCAAATGTTTTATAAAATCTCTGAATTTTTGGAACTCTTTTCCACTAAATCAACATATTTCCAAAATATTAAAATCTAGTATTTTAAAAAAATCTTTCAATTTTTATGGATTATTATCCACCAAATCAGTTTGATTTCTTAAATACAAATTATCCACCAAATTAACATAGTTCCCAGAAAACAAACTTATTCTTTTAAACTTTCACTTTATGACATCTCTCAGTTTCGATGACAAAAAAAAAACATCTCTCAGTTTATATTGATTGTTATCTACCAAATCAACATAACTTTCAAAATACAAAATTCTAACATTTTACAAAATCTCTCAATTTTCATGATCTATTATCCACCAAATTAGCATAATTTCCTCATCATAAATTTTTAACATTTTACAATTTTTTCTCAATTTTCACATTATATTATCTACTAAATCAACATAATTTCCTAAAAATTCAAAATTATAATTCCTTACAATATCTTTGAATTTTAGAGGACTAGTATTCACTAAATTAACATTATTTTCCAAAATAAAAAAATTCTTAACGTTTTTAATTTTTCAAACTATTACCTACCAAATAAATATCATTTCTCAAAATATAAAATTTTAACTTTTTATAAATTTTTATAATATTATCCGTAATATTGACCTAACTTTCTAACATACTGTTATAAACTAATACAATATAAGTGTATATATGTGTGTTT
>OVAU01001089.1:0-16286 GCA_900406315.1 Biscutella laevigata subsp. laevigata
AAGGCAAGCTTAGAGTTCTTAACCAACGCAATTCGAATAACTTCGAAAAGTCAGGTATGTGGATGGTCTCATATATCTTTTTTCCTTATGAAAGATGAATGATTTCTTGTGATCTTATGCTCTATTTTTTTGTTAACAGTCGATAAATGGTTCGGGTTAGAGACATTTGGTGCTGGAGATGCTTACTTCATGCCTCTAAGTGATCTGACAGATCCATCAAAGGGTTTCATTGTGAATGATGTGGTGAAGGTTGAAGTCGTAATGGAAGCCATTTCTAAAACCACTTACTTCCCTTAGTTTCATTTCTCTCTTAACCAAAGGGAC
The DNA here is from genome assembly GCA_900406315.1 of Biscutella laevigata subsp. laevigata. Classification (NCBI taxonomy): domain Eukaryota; kingdom Viridiplantae; phylum Streptophyta; class Magnoliopsida; order Brassicales; family Brassicaceae; genus Biscutella; species Biscutella laevigata. The sequence goes on from OVAU01001089.1 coordinate 325, forward strand.
TTGCAATTCTATGCTTTTGCTTTGTTTGTTGCCATTGTATCCAATCAACCACCTAATAATAAGATTCTGCGTTTGCGTTTAAAATGTCTTTTTTTTTTTTATCTTAGCAACATCACATAATAAGTTTGGATTTTTCTGTTTAGATTATTTCGTTTATAGTTTGGACTATTGCTGTGTATCACCACATCAAAAAGAAACATAGACTCTTGTCTGACATGAAAATTACTATTTTGTAAATTTAAATGTTTGCTCTGCATTCTCAAGTTCAATATCACAAGCTAGAGAAAAACAGTTATCCAGAGATCATTGATACTATACTACAACATTGCCTTGAGATAAGGAAAATCATTTCGGACGTTACTTTAGTACTGGACCAAACCTACCTATCTGCAACTCTAAGACTGACCAACCTTTGTCTAGAACACGGATTTGGTGAGTTTCGGTCGCGGTTTTATGATGATGCTTTCATATGGCTTAGCTTGTTCTACTTGGATGTAATCTCGTGTTTTCAGAACCTGCAACATCGGCAAAGAACAAGAGAGTTTCAACAAGATGACCAAATTGTCTCGTGTCTTTTCAAAGGCAGGTCATGTGATTCATGCATCTAATATCCCAGCAATAGAACAGTAAATCTCAACAGAAAGCATAGCCACTTAGTCTGGACTTTATCCATTACTTGTGAAGTATGTTTTCTCGAGAGCAAGATCAGAGATTTCTGGTTCAGGGTTGTGTTAAGGACATACCAGGGTTTCAAAAAACATTCTCGATGCTTCTTTACGCGTTTTGCCAGCTAAAAGTTTGTCTGTCACAAGAACATTCTTCCCATTCTCAGCTTCTTTATCAAATAACGTCTGGAGATACTTTGCCACAGCCCTATAAGTAAAGAGAATTGGAATCTTTAATAATTCAATCCAGTCATGTCTCTCACATGATAGAAATTATAATCTTCAGAAGTTTAGTTTATAGAGTAAAAAACATTGTTAACTGTACAGACCTAGTACGTGAAGACCATCCACTGTTCTCTAGAAGACGAGTTTCGTCACCATTATTCACGTCATCTTCCTCATGATCTTCATCAACTTCATCATCATCCACGTTCAAAAATTCTGAAGACTCATAATGCAATAAATTAATAAGCAGAACCGAGATATCATGTGAGTAGCAGCATCTCATGTATGTCTAATGCTCAAGAGTTAAGTTTATTCATTCCAATTTTAACCAGGCTATGATGAGCAGTGTATTAGTCTCTTTAATCAAATGAAGAGGACACAGACCATTCGGAAAAAATTAAATTGAACTTCGAAAAAGATTATAACCTGTGTCATGTGCAACTTCCATGGGATCCATTTCCTACAGCATAAGATAACAAGACAAGAAAAAAGATAACAAGACAAGAAGAGTCAGAGAGGCATGTCTTACCTGAATAAGGATACGAAGTCACAAAGAAACTTACATCATTATCTCCCATTAGACCATCGCGAGAAGTAGGTTCTCCATCGAATGCACTTTGCATATAAGTCTCCTCACTAAACATCTGATTAGGTCGTTCGAATTTGTTATAAGACTCTACATCTAGATTCACCCCATCATTATTTGCTTCCACAAGAAGTTCATTAATATTTTCCAAAGTCAAATCACCAGCTTCTACGCATCCCGTTTCAGTAGAACCAACGGTGTTATCGCATGGAGTCCGGTCGTCTATCCCAATCTCACTAACGTCAGCTGATGCATCCGTCTTCTTATCTTCATGAGGAAGTTCATCTTCAACTTTTGAATCCGTATCATTGAGGATGGCATTGTCATCTTTATCGCCTTCAGCAACTTCAATAACCTCAGTGCAACTTTTCTCGTTAAGTTCAACATGGTTTTCATGGAATCCTTCCACCTGTAAATCCTCTACACGATCGAGTTTGTCCTCAGATGGCATTTGATTGATCTCGTCACTTACTACAAGATCTACATCAACAGCTCCATCGCCTTGCTTTAAATTTTCCAAGTCAGATATTTTTTCAGGAAGCTCATTATCGTCTTTCATTTCTTCCTGATGGTTTATGATTTGTGGGTCCTGTGGGTGAGTATGAGCCTCACCATTTTGCTCCTTGGAGTCATTTGGCTGAGCTTGAGGAGCAGAGCTTTCTTCAGTTTTATTTTCTTCCGCAGCCCTAACAAAACATTCATTATCTTCCACCACTCGATCAGACACATGATGATGATCATCCTCAATTATCATGATTCCTCTTAGATCATACGGCTCATTATGCAGAGATATTAATTCCACTGACATACCTAAATATCATTGAATCAGATTAGCTGTGTAGCTGCAGTTAACAAGAACAGCCGAGAGATATTCTACAAGACAGTCTACTCTTTAGCATCAGGAACTAACCAGTGAATATTGGCTCCTTCAAGAGTCCATCCTCAAAAGCCTGCCTTTGAAGCATTACAATTTCAGGAATGGTGCAAGGTGCCTTCTTTCGCACACGCCGTATACCTTCAGTGTTTGTCAGTTGTTGACGTATGATGCTAAATAGAAAAGTAGGCAAGATCAAAATAAATAGGAAAACAAATCAAAACGGAAACAAAGAAGAGAAAAAGATCCTCTAAAGTAAATATAACTGTGAGACCTAAAAGAAGACCAAACTTCAATTTGTAAAACACTGGAGAAAAAATCAGTATACAATAGTTTTTGGTCCAACAAAACCAAGATTCATACTATTTTACTATTAATTTTATCTACCTTACACCGAAGTGTAAAGCAAGGTGCACCTAGAACAAGTACTTCTATGAAAGGTGCACTTAGAGCAATTAAATAAAACCTAGGGTATACCATAATTGAGATTAAAAAAACAGTTAGAAAAACATACTCGCCGTGCAAGACCATAGGGTCATCCATTAGAACCTTCCTCTTTGTGGCCTTAGAACGGGGAGCAGATCTTAACCGTTTTGTAGATGCTACTTCAAGCACAGGGGTAGGCTTCATCTTCAGAAATGATGACTTTCCAACTGAAAAAAAAAGTAAATGATAATTGTTACATAAAGTAACCTCAAAATGTAACTTAGTCTAAACATGAGAAACCCTTTGCTCTCCTCCTAACATAATGTATGAAAGAACAGACAGAGCAACCAAAACAAACCGATACCTAAGATAGAAGACAATAGATCATCGTCATCAGGAACAGAAACTGCATTTCTCTTTGACTGAATCAGTCCAACTGACTCAACCGAGTTCAAACTTTCGGCAGTTAGGGTGCTCTCCGTAAAAGTGCGTTTTTTCCCAGTAACGTTATTATTTCCCGCATCATCATTACATGTGTTAGGGTCTTCTTTATCTGGCGTAGATTCAACAAAGAAATCATTTCCATCCCCCAGTCCATTGGGTGCAGCTAATACTTTCTCAGGTGCAGGGAAATCAGAGTCAGTACATCCAGTCAAATTTCCCAACTGTTCATCAGTTGCCTGCACATCATTTAGTTGCTCATCTGGTCTACTGTACACTTTCCCTTGGGGACTAGAATCTGTTTCCTGATTGACCTCAGTGGCAAAGGTAAAATGATCTGACAGAGACAATAAAAACTATAAGAATAAGGCAGGCACTAAGACTAAGAGCATTAGGTTACATCCATGATCTGGCAAGTGGCAATGATTTGCATTTGCAATAGAACAAACCTCGGTTCTCTTCACCAGGATCTTTTGGTTCCTGGGATAAACAATGCTCAGCATTGGTCACTGTAGGCCCTCTAGGGGATTCAAGAAGAGGAATAGCATCCGACTTATCAGCTACAACATTATTAACATTAGTTTCTGCCTCGGTCATAACTTGACCAGGATCCTCCATCTCAGTGGTGACGTGAGAACAGCATGGAGATGAAACATGTGCATGCTCTGCTCTCTCTTCTACCAACTCGTTTTGTGTGTTGACATTTTCATCTATCTGTGACTTGTTCACCTCCAAGGGAGTAATTGCTGATTCTCCAGCATTATATAGAGAAGACATGTCTTCCTCACGTTTATGCATCTCATTAGCATCCAGCCCCCCAGAGACATTCTTACCTTCTTCTGCATTCAGACCCTCTACCTCCATGTGATCATTGGGTGCCAGCTGCTCTCTGACACTAGACGAGTTTGGCACCTCAACCAAACCAGGAGTTTGAGGGGCTTGAGCATCTTCAACCTATCAAAAAGAGAGAGATTCATAAGCAATAATGATGATAACAGGTTCCAATAGTCTTGCAAGAATTAAAAAAAAAAAAAAAAAGTTTGGGGAAATANTTGTAAACTTGGTTTCTGTAATCACAAAGTGCATTCAGCCACAGGAATATATATATCAAATTGAGCACTGTGACTCGGGGAAAACTTTTCAGCAACTATACTATGCCCCTCATGTATTATGCCTCTGTTGATACTCACCTGCTCTTCGTTGAAATTTCTAGGCATCCCTTCAGAAACTCCTACCATATCATCCTTTATCACGGGTGTTGCCGCATCCAGATACACATCGTGATCACTGCTATCAACCAAAAAAATAATATCCATGACTAAAAAAAACAAATGATGGGTAATGTTCACATTCAAATTAGATACCGATGGACCACATCCAAGTAGGAAAAGGCTCACAGAAAAACAGTTCTAATTCACACTATTGTTGCACTCACAGAAAAACAAATTATGGATGTTATGGAACTTCTTGCTTACATAGCTTGAAATCATGCATTCGAGCGCCAAAATGCAAGACTTCTTTGTCATTCAGTAAAATCATGTGAAGCATTTTAAATAAACAATAAAATGCTACTGTAACAAGAACTGACCCTGGAACTCCCTCATCCTCGGATCCAATAACATCCTTGTCCCGGAATACTTCCTGCACCAACCATGCAGGGATGAGAAAATATCATCCCAGAATAAAATAATGAAGAGAAGAAATTGTTGTTTCAATTATGCAAAGCTTCACTAGGAAAAGAAAACATCAACATCATCGTGACCCTAAAATATGACTGCAAACTGACGCATCAGATTACACGCTTCTTCCGGTTTGGGACTCTCTACTGGAGCCAAAGAACCTAAAAGCTAGAAGGGAGTGAAATCTACAAATAAACCAAACGCTTCTCTTCTTATTTTCATCTTTCCATACGGCTATCCTATTTTTTCCCCACTTGACCTGAACAAAATAGAAATTTATGTTCCATGAACACGAAAATACCTCGTCAAGATCCAAAGCAGCTTGAGAATTGTCCCCATCACCAAATCGCTCTGGAAAAGTATTAAAAGTTAGTTTCCTTCTTTAAGGCACAGCAATCAATAAGCTAAAGATTATCCATCTGATCCAAATCGCACTGACCATCTAATCCAAATTGTGATGTTGAGTATACAACACCATCCATGGTATCCTGAAGAGTGATCTGCTCTTTTGTACTAACATGGTGATCAACGTAATTACTGCTAGATAAAAACATCAGAGCAAGGAATAAATGAAGTTTCTGAGAATCAGAATATGATTTACAAGATATAATGGCTTAGAGCACCGCAGAATGTTACAAAACCAACAGACTAACCCCTGAAAGATCTCATTGTCTGGAAGCTCAAAATCATCAAGATCAAACGTCTCTGGCAATGTAATTGAGTGGTATGGCGCTGTGGATTCTTCTGGGGGTAAGTCAACCGCAGCAGACCGAAAAGCTTGCTTTACCTTAAGCAAGGCCTCACTGCAGTCATCAAAGAGGTAATTCACTTTTCTTGAATATATACGCACCACACCAAGCAGAAGATGACTCGATAAACGCAATGCAATTGGTGCTTCCGGAAAGAGGATAGAATCTGCTCAAAGTAAAATAAGTTATATTAGGGGAAAAAATTAATGGAACCTAATTAGGTAAAAAAAGAGAAAGCAACAGCATGCAATGAAACTGATTAGGTTACATAGTTTCTACTCACATACATAAAATATTTTACATTGATTTGAGGTTAAAATATTATAGAAATCTATAAATAGAAAGAAAGAAGATTAATACACTGAATGCCACCATAAGTATCTGTGAACATAAAAGGAGGAGGAGCAAAAGCAGCAAATACTCACCAACGGAGACTCCGATATCAGTATCAGCCACCTGATTCTTTCGAAGCTTCCTCTCTAAATGGGCAGCAATCCATATTGTCCCAAGTGGCCCTTTCTTAGCTAATATAAACTGTGAATAAAACATTCCTCGTCCTCGATCCCCCCCTCCCAAATAAATAAGAAACCCTAAAATTTCAACAACGAAAAAGGAACCAACTTGTCAGAATTTAAGCGTGGCAAATTGAGCTTTGAAAATCTGGTCAGACAACTAAATCCATTGTTCCGATACAGTAACAGAAGAAGAAATCTTCAGTTCAAGATACGTCGTTTGTAGAGAAAACCAAAAAGTTTCAAGCATCAGACAACAGAATCCAAAATTAGCTTAAACCGACAACAAAGCCTTGAAATTGCTACACAGAAGAGACCCTCGACGTTCCTAGATTACTTCGGAAGCTTGACCAGTAGAAAACAGAGCAAATGGTAGATCAATTACCGCAGAATTCACCACACTCAACAACTCCAATAGCTCGATTGAACAGAGTCCTCAAGAAAACCCTAATTCGCAGAAACTTCAAAAGATTACCCAATTCGGGATAAGCACAGTCTTCGGATAAAACTCTTTCTTCTTGGAGATCAGATCACAACAGCGAGAAACGTGAGGAAACAGTAAAATCTGTGGGAGGAAAGCCAAAACAAAAAAAAACAAAAAAAAACAAAAAAGGCTCGAAATTAAGATCTTTAGTTAATTTTGATTACATGAAGGATTTGGTGTGGCAAAAGAACATGAGTTTCGCGACATACGTCATGCTCTTATTAATTAATAGATAAGAGGGTCCCACATAGCTTCAGATTTAGATCATTTTAAGTCCTAACACTTTTTTCTGTTTTTGTCAACTTGTCCAAACAATTAAATAACTTAAACAAAGTTAATTAATTAAAATATTTAACTTCGTTTTTTTCCAAACATTTCAGCTTGGCGGCTTCTTTGCCTCATTGCGGGAAATATGAAAAAAGATCGGGAGAAAACTGGAAGCACGAGGAAGACGGTACGGTACAAGACCCTGAGAATNCCTCATTGCGGGAAATATGAAAAAAGATCGGGAGAAAATTGGAAGCACGAGGAAGACGGTACGGTACAAGACCCTGAGAATTTGTTTGGATACAGAAACACTCTTATCCCTGTGCCGGTTAGACATGAGTAATGGGCCAATAATGCACGGCCCATTCAATTCATCTACTAAGAAACAAAAAAAAAACTAGCCGTTACAAAACAGCCGTTCGATAGTCCCCACATTTCTGCAAATATCCAACGGTCATATTTTTAGAAACTTTCCCGTTTCGAATCTCTCTTCTCTTCTACATAAACAAACTCCTCTGTGCTCTTCCAAAATCATCAAGTCACAGTTTTTCTCTTCTTCTGATCATCAGAGATTACATATTTCCAATTCTCAAACTCCGAAATTTCCAACAGTACTTAAGATCATGGGTTTGATTTCTTCATCAGCAGAAGAATCTCATTACCATACCCACAAAATCTTCCTTTTCTCTAACTACATGCTTCTCGGTGCCGCCACAAGCTGTATCTTCCTCACACTCTCTCTCCGTCTCATCCCTTCAATCTGTGGATTCCTTCTCATCCTCCTCCACGCAACCACTATCGCCGCTGCTGTCTCCGGCTGCACAGCCGCTTCTTGCGGAAGAAATCGGTGGTACGCTGCTCATATGATTACCACTGTTCTCACAGCTATATTTCAAGGCTCTGTCTCTGTTCTAATCTTCACCAACACATCTAAATTCCTCGGGAGTCTGAAATCGTATGTGCGTGAGGAAGATGCTGCTGTGATCTTGAAACTCGGTGGTGGGCTTTGTATTGTGATCTTTTGTCTTGATTGGGTCGTTCTTGTTTTGGCTTTCTTCTTGAAGTACCATGCTTATGTCGATGGTGGTGATAGTCGTGGAGGAGTTGCGATGAAGAGAACCGGTAAGGTGCAGAGTGATGAGAATCCTAAGGATTGGCCATGGCCGTTCCAAGTTTGAGATTAGTGTCTTTATCCGAGTTATATAAATATATCAAGTGTTGGTTTTGGATCTGTGTCTGTGATTTGTTCATTTGTTTTTTTGTGTGTTTGATGTATTTGTTAGTGATCTACTAAATATATATAGTCTGTTTCGTATTTGATTTGGGATGAGACATTATAAAACTGAGATACGATACAAACAAATAGTAGTAATTGGATACAATGCAACGAGTAGAGGACCGGAAATAAATAAATAAAATAGTCATAACGCATTCTTTGGAGGATTTCATCAAGTGATCCAAAACAAAGCACAATCAACACATACTTTATCTACACATGTTCCAATATAACATTCTTCTAGATTCCTTCTGCTTGCTTAGTCTTATAATGTGGAAGAGATTGCTCTGTCAAGCCCTGATTTCTCTACCGAATATCCAGCTGAAAGGTATGTTTCTTGCAGCTTCTTTGCTTCTCCCTTGAGCCCTCTCTTCAATTTTGCGGATCCTAGCAGGCAATTTACAGAGATACTCCTGTTCGAATCAATCAAAGGAAAGTATGGTTAAACAATCTCCAAATGCACAAAAGAAGTTATAATGCAATGTAGTTAAATTGAGTTTTGAAAGTTCCTTATTGCAAGAAGAGGTTATAAACAAAGAGTTCTCTCTTTTCTTCCCTCTTTGGTCCTCCGTAAGCAGAGAGTTGCGAATAAACTCTATAGAAGTTGGAGATTTTATTTCAAGCAATATATGGTTTCATGGTTCTAAGTGTTGTTACCTGAGCTCTGTTTCCTTCACCAGAAAGGCCTGCCATGTTCTCCACATTCCACCGTCGTACAAGAAATTCCAGTATATCAGCATAGTCTCTGGCAGTGTAGACACCAAGCCTCTGAGCCACAGACGAGAAGTGCTCAAATAGATTATCATCACGACCATCGTACATCAAATGAGCAGGCATCGAGATATTTTTCTTCATCATGTCAGCAAATCCCACAATCGTGGTGTCAGGATCAATTTCAAAGAGCTTTTCTACAATCTTGGTGTAAGCAGTTTCATGGCGCTTCTCATCAGCAGCAATAGTTCCACATATCTGCGCAAGTTTCGAGTCCCCAAGCGTCTTTGCTAGTCTAGCAGTGTTTCCATGGGAGATGAAGGTAGCTCTTTCTTGAAAAGAAGTGTAGATGAAACCCAGGTAAGGATTGTTTTCAGTTTTTGGATCCTTCGTAAAAAGAAACAACCAATGCATAAGATTAGTAATAGAGCATACAAAAAGACTTACAGGTTCAGGCTTCACCAGAAAAGCTAGCCATTCTTATATTGTAGAAGCTTACCATTCCAGAACCAATCAGGTATTGAATTGTCTTTTCAATCTGCTTCATGTCTACTCGTCCAGACAAATAAAGATACTTGTTAAGAAGATCTCCATGCCTATTCTCTTCCGCTGTCCACGCCCTTGTCCATACAGCCCAAGGAGTAGGACTTGCTCCCGTCTCATCCCTTACTCCGTCCAAGGTATTGATCATAGTCTGATAAGTAGGAAGTGCTTCCTCTGTGATCATGTCACCAACAAGCACTACAAAATAGTCATCAGAAAGTTCCTTACACCTTTCTCTTAACTCCTTAACTTGGTCATAGAATCCCTCTGAGTCAGCTTCAGGGAGGAAATCAGTCGGCTGCCACGATTTCTCAACAGGTTTTAGGTAAGCCAACAAGTTCTCATTAGCCCATCCTTCTAATGACTTAAAAATCTCCAGCTTTTGTGGTGGCATCGAATATTTCACTTGACGATGCACCTCTCGAGGAGGGATATAAGGTTTCCTTCCATTCGTAACCTCTCTGCAATTCCATCAAAAAAGATTCCAAAATGATCAGAAAGAGTAGGAACATAAAAGGTACTCAGTATAAGTCATCACAAATCTGAGCAAAAAAGCTGGATAAGAAATTCCAGAAACTGGAAATATGTTTTCATTAACACAACCACCAGAACTAGATGATAAGGTTCCGTGTTCTTTAGGTGAACAACTTGCCAACAAGTTATAGACTATTAAGACACTTCCAAAACGGAGATTCCAACACGAGAAAAAAGCAGTTCTTGAAAGAAAAAGACAAAGACACACTAATGCGTGATTCAGTGACGGGAATTGCAGTACAAGACAAGCATGCTCTAAATCACAATCATCTGACCAAAATCAGTAGCACCAAAATAACAAGAAGATTTTCAGACCTAACTTGACCAACTACAGTGAATGAATACACTACACATAGATGTATGAATATGCATAAGCATAGAGGAAAGCCCAACTACCAAAACCAAAAAAGCATATTAAAATTAACAGGAGAATGATGAAGATTGTAGCCTGATAGGCCAACAACCAAACTAAAGAATGTTTCAATTAGAAAAGGAACACTCCATGCATGCATATCGAAAGTATCATAGTTTAAAAGATTTGATTTTATAGAAGAAATGAAGAAAGCACACAGATTAACATTTCCCTATCAGATAATTAAAAACTGCCCAAAAGAAAGAAAGTAACAAATCTTTTGTTGCGAAACCAAAACATTCCAGAGGTTGAGAAGAGACAATTATATGGAAAATTTTAAAGAACACAACAAGGTAAATGTATGAATCAATGTAAGAAATGATGTGTGTCTATCTGTCACCAATCGCAAAACGAAAGAAATCTGCATTTGAATACAAATATTGACAGAAAAACAGAGAATCCAACGAAGATCATGATTATCACTGCTCAAACATAAACCCTCGGAACAAAAAATCCCAAATCGGAGGGAAAAAAACAAAAAAAACGATACGAGAAACTCACGCAGAGGCGGGACGGGAAATGGAGGACATGAAAACTCGGGGAGATCTGGAGCTTCGAGGAAGAGAAGAAGGATGATAAACGGAGGAGGAAGAGAAGAAGGCGAACCGATCCATAGCCATAGACATTGTTGACAGATTTGGAGAAATGAAAGAAAAGTTGAAGAAATTAAAAGGAAAACGAAAGCCAAAAAAGGAAAAATTTCGATGATAACAGAGTGAAAATGTTAAGGAGGGAAGAAGAAAGGCGAAAGAAAAAAACACACGAGCAATTTCAGAAACTCTGTAACGTGATGTGTAATAAATACAAAACTATTTTTTCTTTTTGTTTTACTTGCTCATTAAAATATCCCCTCAAGATAGATTTTATTACACTATTGCCATTCAATTTCTGTCGTTAGTTTAAATAGGCCCATGGGCCAACTTACTATAAAATCCAATTTATTTATTTATATGGTTTTTTGGTAATTTAGAGTTGCACGTCTCTACCAAAAACCCAACTAAATGAAACGGCTGGTTTTGACCCAAGTTTGACTCTATCGTTGGATCTCTCCTCTACTCTCCTGATCCTCTGTGGCAAGGTACATAGATAATCCTGTGCTCTCCTTCCTTCCCCCGATAGACCTAAACCCAAACTCTCCACATTCCACCTCCGTAACAGAAACTCTAGTATCCCAGCGTAATCAGCCGCCGTGTAAACTCCGAGCCGTTGCGCCACAGCGGCGTAATGATCAAAAAGATCGTGATCTACTCCGTCGTGCATAAGATGAGCTGGCATCGTGATCCGTTTCTTCATCATACTCGCTAGCGCCTGAACCGAGCCGTCGGGGTCGATCTCGAATAGCTTCTCCACGATCTTCGTGTAAGCCTTCTCGTGTCGCTTCTCATCGGCGGCGATCGTGCCGCAGATCTTTGCGAGGGTAGAATCGCCGTAGGTTGTGGCTAGCCTCGCTGTGTTGGCGTGAGAGATGAATGTCGCTCGCTCTTGGAACGAAGTGTAGATGAATCCATTGTAAGGATTGTTTTCGAATTTTGAATCCTAGAGAAAACGAAGCCAAAAACAATATATAGTAAGAAAACAATACCAACTAGACCTCCGATTTCCAACCGAATCAGACCGAAATTTTCGGTTCGATTTCGGTTTCGAACACCTAACAGATCGGAATAAAATTAAATGGCGTCGGTTATCAATTCAGTTTATCGCTGGTTAACTTATTTTTATTTTTTAATATCTAAACTAAATTAAACCAAATTTAAACAAAAAATCTGAATTACATCCCAAAACCTCGTAATAATCGAAATTACCCAATATCAAAAAAATGAAAATATCTAAATCGGTCCAAAAAATTGAAAAACATCCGAAATTATCTAGTTTGAATGTGAAATTTGGTTAATTTCAATAAAAAATTATACCCCGATAAACCGAATTAACCGCACCGAATTGTTTTTGTTTCGGCTAATTTTGGTGAAATTTTGGATTACCAAATTAAAAGACTAACCGAATTATTCGAACCCAACTAACCGAAATCGCCGAGCTAATACTAACAAAATAATATTAATAAAATCAGTGAACTTACCATACCCGACCCGATTAGATATTGGATAGTTTTCTCCACATATCGCATATCAACACGACCACTTAAATAAAGATATTTATTAAGCAAATCACCGTGACGGTTTTCCTCCGCCGTCCACGCTCTAATCCAAACCGCCCACGGCGATAAACTCCCACCGGTTTCATCCTTAACGCCGTCAAGTGTATTTAACGTCGTTTGATATGTTGGAAGTGCTTCTTCAGTGATCATATCTCCAACAAGAACCACAAAGTAATCGTCAGGTATATCTTTTGATCGGTCTCGTATCGCTTTCACTTGCTCGTAGAATTCATCGTCGGTCTCTGGAGCTGGTAAAAAGTCTTGTGGTTGCCATGAATCTTCGACGGGTTTGAGATAAGGTAAGAGTTTATGTTCTGCCCAATTCTCCATTGATTTCAAGATCTCGAGCTTTTCCTCTGCTATTGTGTGTGTTATTTGGTTTCTTACTGATTTGATGGGTCGAAACTGATTGAATGGCTCGTCTTTTACCCTATACCATGAAAATGAAAGATGGAAAATGTCAAGAAATGTCATTTTAAACATGAACTCTAACCTATATGATTTAAATCATAAGCTTCATTAACAAAATAAGTAAACAGATTACACTTAAACGAAACAATGTAGTTTTGAAAACGCACCAACTTTCAATTTTTGGCTATTTTTTTTCTGTCACAATACATACATAATATAATACAGGATTCGATTTCGGGTGGTAACATAGTGACCGCCTAGCACAAACCACTATGCTACATATCCTGATTCAATTTTTGGCTATTTTAAATACGAACTTTCATTAATATTATATTTTAGTCACAAATTTTGTTGATGGAACCAGATTAGACACAACTTAAAAATCACAAACAGTCCTTTGTACATGTTCAAGAGATTTGGGATATCTTTTATAGTACAACACTATAAAAAATGGTAAAATGTACAATTTAAAAAAGAAAGACAGAAAAGCTCCATAACCATTTATGAAAATAAAGAAAAAAGATTGTTATTTTTGTCAACATGTAATTTAGCATCAAATCCATTATATTCATCTATATCTATTTTAATAATTGGAAAATTGCAAACTAATATATAAATATATACATATAAACTGGTAATATATAATTTGTTTTCTCTGAGACTGGGAATTTTTCCGGTTGGTCAATTAGTCGTATTGTTTTTTTTTAACAACAATATTAGTTCAATAATTTGCTCATTTAATTAAAAAAAAAAACAACGTTAATTAATTCAACAAATTTTGCATGGTGGGGAAACATTGTGAAAACAACACAGCCAGTTAAAGTGCAAATGTACTTTGTCTGACAACAAAGAATAGAGCTTTGGATTCTAATGTTAAAATGTAATTCAACCGTTTTGATTACTCACCACACATTATCTTAAAACTTAAATTATTGTTATATGTTAACGTGTAGTAGTCTTTTTTTTTTTTTTTTTTTTTTTTNNGTCAGCAACGTGTAGTAGTCTTATGGTCACCTAATGTGATATATCTCCGTGTGAAACAAAACACCATTATATGATAATTAAAGTGTATATAATAAACACATAAAGTGGTGTAAAGTATAGTGATTCTGCAATATATAAAAGTTTTTTCAAGTGGACCAAAAGAGATTTGACATCATGATGATCGATGCGAATAATGGGATTAACAAAGATATATACATGGAATCCAATGTATTTTAAATAGTATTTTAGTCTGATCAATAATAGAATTTTAAGTGTTTATGTTCATGTATACTAAAGACTTCCAATCGTCAATAACACAAATCTTTAAAGAAAACAAAAAAAAGATTGAACTTATTTTGTTTGTTTTGGTATTTATGTGTTTGAAAACGACGGAATAATTTAGATCGTATGATGATATTCAGGTTACTCTAGAAGAGTCTACCTAATTTATGTTCGTGTATAGCTAATAAAGGGTAAAGAAATGAAATCGAAGATCTAAAACAAGTAAGCGAAGAAAAGAAAGAAGAAACTGTACCTAGCAGGGTTCGTGGTAACACACGAAACTCGAAGACGACGAGAAGGACAATATCCACGGCAAGGAGAAGTTAACGCCGCCGTCTTCTGTTTCATCGCCGGCGAAGTCGGAAGTAAGGCCATCGACATCTTCACACCTCTTTCTCTCTCTTTAATTCTCTTTCTCTCTCGTGTTTGTGCGTTACAGAGGAGAAGTATCTCTTTCTATTTAAATACAAGAAGTGTTGACTTGAGTTGGAGTGTTCTGTCTTCTCATTAATTTCTTTTGTTATACTTTATCTATGATTAATGATATATTGCATCTGTACTCAAATTAAACATGGACTTGATTTGTTATTAACTCTATTAACTCCTTTGATTTATAATTATTCGTAGGACTCGTTCAACTTCCTAAATAGTGTCTATACAACTCCTTTTCAGATTCTTAATTCAAAACGTCTTATGTGGTTGTGTTATGAACAAATTTGTGGATTTAGTTGTACCTCGAGACTTTTAATTCCCAATAAAACTATTTTACATGTTTTAATTCTGCGTAAATCTTATTTCTCTATAACATTTCATAATTAATGGACCAAATATTCGTGGTAAATCTTGAGTTTACAGGATCATCTTCTTTTATTTATGAGTTCGAGTCTTGTCGGATACATTTGTATTTGATTAGGCCCGGGACTTTGTGAGTGAGTGATAAGAAGACAAGTTTAAAATGCTACCACATTTTCTAATTGATCTACATGCTTTCCGAAACAAAGTTGCATATTTCTCGAATTAATGCAACTTTATTTGAATACAATTAGAGAAGATTCATCCGTATTGCATATCCTCCATACAATTATACGTGAATTATAATTCAAATCATTGACAAAATATGGAGACGTAATTTCGTATTTTCCTTCAAACAATATAATTAGTATTGAATAAAACATATCAAGATAAAACGTTGTCGATAGTAATTAAGTGCGTAAACGACGGTCTATATCAGATGTTGCTGGGAAGTAAAACTATGAGTAAAGCAAAGTAAACAAGTACAAACATAAGACAAGACACCAAATACCAAAACTTGGTCGATGTTATTGACACCTCTTAAATATTTCATTACCGGTCGTTCCACTCCAATAAGAACTTGTTAAGTACGGCATTTGAAAAATCAAATGGCGAAGGAAATTTATATGGAGTGATTTTTTTTGGGGATAAGATATCGCTATATATTAATCATGAACACTGCTTCATGTTACCTTCACATATCCTTCTGCTAAAGCATTTTTCATCCTTTGACAACATTTTTCTCTCCACTAAAGTAGTATGTGTCAAGATTATCAGCCTTTCCTTTCTAGGTCCACTTTTGGAAAAACATATTGGAGTAGTGTAATGATTGAAGATCTTCTACAATATAATACCAATTCATATATCTTAGAAACCTTTACATTTTTCTAAATATAGGAACCGAAATAAAAAACGATTTCAATAATTGAACGATTTCTCTCTCAAGAAGAAGTGTCG
>OVAU01001090.1:0-16286 GCA_900406315.1 Biscutella laevigata subsp. laevigata
AGGTGGCTTATCGGCGGGCACGATCGCGCTACTCTTAACCCTGTGAGCTTCTTCCGTCTCTCTGCTTCCCTAATGTTGGCAGTCAGGACCTTCGTACAGAGTATGAAGAGGTACGGGGAGAGGAGGTCTCCTTGGCGCAACCCACGCTGCGGTACGACGTGTCCCCTCGGGCTCCCGTTCATGAGAACCTGGTAGGACACTGTCGATACACAAGTGAGGATCCAAGACGTCCACGACTCCGCAAAGCCAAATTTCCGAAGTAACTTCTCTAGGAAAGGCCACTCCAATCTGTCATACGCCTTGCTCATGTCCGTTTTTATGGCCATGAATTTGTCACTGCATGCCTTGTTTGTCCGGAGCCCATGGAACATCTCCTGGGCAATCAAAATGTTGTCCGATATTAGTCGTTCATGTACAAACGCCGACTGGGTGTCTGATATCAATACGGGGAGGATCGCCTTCAACCTTTGGTACAACACTTTGGCGATAATCTTGTATGCCACGTTGCACAAGGTGATTGGCCGGAACTCCGTCATTGCCGTTGGGCGTTCCTTTTTTGGGATCAGTCAGATGAACGTAGCGTTCAACCTTGGGTCGAGCTCCCCGTTTTCCAGTAACTCATTAACTAATTCCACTACATCCCGTTTTACTATATCCCAAGATGTTTGGAAGAACAAAGCCGTCATCCCATCCGGCCCCGGTGCCTTCCCCGGGTTCATCAGGAAGAGGGCCATCTTGACCTCCTCTTCCGTCGCGGGTCGAGTAATCTCCATATTCATCTGTTCCGTGACGAGGGGTTGTATGTTCGCCAGAACCTCCTCGAGTTCCTCGGGTTCCGTCGTCCTGAAGATATCGTCAAAATACGACGTCGCGACGTTTTCCATCTCCTTAGCCGTTTCTACCCACATCACAGAGGCCGCATAGAGGCCCAAAATCCTGTTGCGGGCTCGCCTCTGCTTCGTGACGGCGTGGAAGTATTTCGTGTTCTGGTCTCCCTCGCGCAACCATTGATTCCGACTTTTTTGTTTCCAGTACAGTTCCTCCTCCTGATAAACGACCTGCACCTTGCGGGTGAGCTCCCTAATACTCGCTTGAGTACACAGGGGGTCAACATGTGCTCTTTCCAGTTCCTTTTTGAGGTCATCGAGCCGTTGTCGCTCCCGATCCAGCTCTTCTTTCCTCCAAGTCGAGATTGCAGTCCGACAATTAGAGACTTTTTCCACGAAGGACCCCCCATTTCGGCCATCCGCCCAGCCTCGCTGGATCGCCTGCTTGAGTCCTTCCTTCCCAAGCCAAGTCTTATCAAAACGGAACAACCGGCGGGGCCTGTGTCGCGACGTGCGTAGGTTTGCCAAAATTGGCCGATGATCTGAGCCTAGCATATCGAGATACTCCACGTGGGAAGCGTGGTATATGTCATGGCATTCAACATTGGCTAGGGTGCGGTCCAGGCGGCATTGGACGACCCCGTTCTGGCGGTTTTCCCTCCATGACATCTCATTTCCCACACATGGGAATTCCGTGAGGCCACAGAGATTAATCATCTCATTGAATGGTCGAAATGAGCTCTGGGCCCTCAACCTCCCTCCCTTCTTTTCCTGGTTTCCCAGAATCTCGTTAAAATCGCCCACCAGGCACCACGGTACATCCCGTAAGATATTCATCCTTAGGATGCGTTCCCACACCTGATCGCGTTGCGCCGCCACCGGGTCGCCGTACACAAAAGTTAACGCAATGCGTCGCCCTTTTAGAGCCACTTCCACATCATCCTATTGTTCTGAAACAGCACAGTTGCGTTAAGCCTCGAGTTAAACATCAACGCCAACCCCCCACTGGCGCCCACCGGGTCTACCACCTTCATGCAGTCATATCCAAGGTGGGCCTGACAATTCTGGACGAAGGCAAGTTGTTGTTTTGTTTCCATTAGTAAAATAATATCCGGTTTGTGGGTCCGCCACAGATCGCGGAGATAGCTAACTGTGCAGGGATTTCCCAGACCTTGACAATTCCAACTTAGAATCTTCAAATCCATCCAATAATTCTTGTCATGTTAACCCGACACTCTGTGTTCCCACAGTTCTGCTGTGTTCCTTTCGAGATCCCACCCTTCTCCCCTGTGGTGAATTCATCCTCGGTTCTGCCCAGATTCACGTGGCCTTTAATGGGAATCCACGTATCAAAGGAGGGACTGAGTTCCAAAGCACCAAAACAGATCCAAGAATCCATAAAACAAATAACGGGCTTGGCCCAAGAAAGAGAGAAAGGCCCCTAACAAGCCCTATGGGCTCTCTCTTACAAAAGGGCAGAAGCCAAGATAAAAAAACCAGCAACAAGATAAAGGAAGATAATCTAGAAACAACAAAAACAAAGGCCAAAAGAAGACGTGCTCGAGCTGCCTGCTGAATCTTCTCCTCTTCTACACGGTGGTCGCGACTCATTTGGACGATTTCGTTGGTGGTTTCCGGGCTGGAGGATCCTCCGGTTTACCTCCAGTCTTCATAGGTGGCTTTGGATTGACTTGGCGGTGCGGGGATGCCATCAGCAAAGCAAGCTTCTTCCTTGAGCCAACTGCAGTAGCTAGATTCTTCGCCGTTACTAGCTTCTTCGCCGGATCCTTAGGGCCCTTACCCTTCTCAGTCTCCTATGTTTCCTTGCTCGTTCTCTGTCCACCTCCAATTGAAAGGCGGCCTCTTCTTCCGGTGTGACAGGGTCAAACCCATCATCCGTCTCCATCATCTCGAGATATTCCTTCTCGAAATCAGCATCCACCTTCTCCCCATCTTTCACTGTGCTTAGGTCTGCTGAAGGTATCACAGCTGTTGTGGCCATCACCTCCAAGGTGGTCTTGACCACCTTCTCCCCATCTTCCACTGTGCTTGGGTCCGTTGGCGCCGCTGGTTCCTGCTTCTGCAGTAGAGTGTTACTCGCAGGCGCCTTCACCAGCAGAGCACTCGGAAAACTCAGCCATCTGTTTGTTGTTGAGGTTGCTTCCTTTGGGGTCCAGTTTTGTTGGGGTGGAGCTCATGTTAGGTTGACGACGAGCGTCAGCCATGAAGCTTGATCTCTTGGGGTTCTTTCGTGTCCAGGTCTGTGTTTCACCCTCCTTCATAGGCTCTTTGCCACTTCGATGCCTTTGCACCTGTTCTCGCTCCTCCCTTGAGACCTCCTTTCCACGGGGGAGTCTCGCCTTTGGGCTACTCCGGGACCCAGAGCTTCCTCCTCGTTCTCTAGTCCGGCTGTTCGTTACAACCGCCTTGTAGCTAGAGTGGGAGGCACCATAGTCTTCCTTTTCATTTCTGGGTCTAAACTCATCACTATTAGCATCCTCCTGTCCACACTCCTCAGCTTCGTGGCGTAAGCTAAAGCACCTGGTACAGAACCCAAAAAGGCGTTCGTAGCGTAACTTGATAATCACCTCCGTCCCATCGTCAAAGACCAACTCAGACTCGAAGATAAGCGGCCTGAAACCATCCACTGTGACTCTCACACGCCCAGTTGTAACCTCCACCTTGTCGCACTCTCCCAGGACTTTTCCAATATCCCAAAAGGCAGTCTCTGCCCAGAATTGCAGTGGCAGTCCCAACACTCGAATCCAGAACCTTATCTTGCACGGGTAATTGACCTCCAGCGATGGTTCCCATCGGGTAATGGCGAGCATCCACGAGTTGAAATGGAGCGGTTCCATGCTCAGGACCGTGGCAATGTCCTCCTCACGTTTGAACGCAAATTGGAAACGCCCAAGTCCCAAGTCAGTTCCCGTGACTTTATCTTCGAGTCTCCATATCCTGGGCAAATGAATCAGGGCGTCCACTGTCGGTTGCTTGGTGGGATTCATGCACCTCCCAATGATCGTTCGCGAGAATCCTGCAATCACCTCCTTGTTATCAAATCTTGATATCTTGATCCTTGGGCGTTCCTGCATCACGTTTGGTCTCTTCTCCCCCAATTTTGACTTTGTCAAGCGCCCTTGTGTCATTTTGACCTTACTTCTCCTGCACAAAGAAGAACAGAGATTTTGCTTGCTAGGTTTCAGAAATGGCCGAAAACTGAGCATATGGTCTCTGGTATCTCTATGCCCGCCCCTTAAATAGATCATAGACTCCATAATTCTAAAATCAGACGGGGATCTTCGCCATAACTCAGCCAAATCGGAAAGATATCCATGCTTCCGTAAGTCCCCCAGATCCACCCTAACATTTCCATTTCTCCTTTCGATCCTAATCCCACTTTCCATCCAACCAGATTTACCCCATAAATGCCACAGATCCGTAAACACTAAAAGAGACGAAGAGGGATAAGGGAACTTAGCTCTCGATCGATTAGTGGGTCTGAGGAGATCTGGGATTGATCCACCTTTCCATTCTTCCCGGTCACCTTCCTTAGCTGCTTGCGAATCCTCATCTTCTATCTACAAATCCTTTGAGATCTCGTGTGTGTGCTGATCGAATCGTGTTGAGATCTTCATGCCCTCGATGGTCGCCTTCAAGATCGCCGTCATCGCCTTTTTTTAAGATACAAAGGTCTAATTTACCAAACTCAATTGATACTTAGGCCATTTCAACAATTATTTCTAAAAAGAATTATATATTAACTCTAAAAAATTAACTTCTAGAAAAATAAATATTAATTCATTAAATTAAATCTAATATTTAACCATTATGGCTCCGAAAAGTCTCGTTAAGTGGCGAAAAAAACATGATCGCGAATCAGTTATATCTTCGGCGTGGTTCATCACGTCCGGTCAATTTACAGTTAATTCTGTAGTGACACCAAGATTTTCTCACTATCATGCCTTTATCTCCACGTTCCCATCGTGGAATCGTGATGAATTAAGATTTTATACCAAAGAATTTTTACGAGAATCTCATTATCTCTGTTTATATCTGTATTGTTCTGTTTCTAATACTTTCTCTTATCAAATCTATCTATTTCTTCTCTTTTTCGTCACCATGTATGATAACTTAAGAAGAACAATGCATAATATTGATCTTGGATCCGATGATCCTCCTTTTCTTCTTCTGATGGAAGATGTTGTTCAAGCACAAAGTGAAAACCAATTTGTCATCATTGGCTAAACGTTGAATCCTCGAAAGCAGTCTTCGAGAGCCATCATTGCAAGTATGCCTCGTGCTTGGGGTCTGGATGATTCAATTAGTGGTCGGATAATTGACAAAAATTTCTTTCAATTTGTCTTTCCCTCTGAGGAAATGCTTGATCTGGTACTAAAGAGGGGACCTTGATCGTATTCTAGTGCTGGAGCGTAGGACTCCATCTCAGAGACCACCAACTTTGGAGTTTATCTCCTTCTGGATTCAAATTAGGGGCATACTAACTCATTGCATAAGTGAAAGGATCATCAAGCGAATTGGTGAAACTCTGGGAGATATCATCTCGTCGGATTCTGATCTAAACAGTCTGGTCCGTGTGGATTTTGTCAGAACTCAAATCAATTGGAACATCAACAACCCTATGAAATTTAAGAGGAACTATCAATTCTCTCTGGGAACAAATACAATGATATCCTTTCTTTATGAAAGATTGAGAGGATTCTGTGTGGATTGTGGAAGTCTTTGCCATGATACTGGGTTCAGTAATAATGAAGATCAAGGAGAAAACGACTCAGAGAACTCTTATACTCGATCTGGATCTCAAGCGGACAGGAGACCGATAAGAGATCATTCTCCAGTACATGAAGTCACTCTAATATCCAGAATTGCTAATGTTGGTGCTCAAGGATCGACAAGTGGAATCATAGAGAGGCATAAAGCCAGTGGTCTTGCCAACTCAAGTATGATTCATCAGAGTATGCTAGCAAGAATCGCTTATGGAAATGTTGCTGACCAACAATCTGATCAACCAGAGGTAAAGAAATGAAAACTATCTCTTATGGATCAAGGAATGATTATCAATCAATTAGAACATGGTGAAAACAGCAGAGCCGAGTTTGTTGAGTCTGAAAATGCTGAGGTAAGAGGTGCGGTGGACCCATAACCACCTCTAGAGCCATGAGGAAAGCCTCTTGGAACTGTAAAGGGCTGGACAATGCTTTGACAATTCGACGCCTAAAAGAGTTATCTAAAAAATACCTCTTGGACATCATGTGCCTTTCAGAAACTAAGCAACAAGATGATCAAGTTCACGATATTTGTGCTGTTTTAGGATTTACTAGCTATTTCATTGTTTTCCTGTAGGTTTAAGTGGAGGTCTTGTTGTTATGTGGAAGTCTAGTTTCAATTTATCTAATCTTTCTTATTCTCAAAATGTTGTAGACTGTTTTGTGAATTGAAATGAATTTGGGTTTTAGTATTCCTTTGTGTATGATCATCCTCTTCCTCATCTTAGAAATCTTGTTTGGGAAAAGCTTGAGAGATTAAAAACAGGCCGAGTTAATCAACCCTGGTTTGCAGCTAGTGATTTTAACGAAATCAGGAATAATTCAGAGAAGCGCGGAGGTTGCCAAAGACCTGAACGTTCGTTTGAAAAATTTCGTCAGATGATCGATACTTGTGAGTTCTATGATCTTCCGTTCTCTGGAGATAATTTCTCTTGGGTAGGGAGAAGAGGAACTCATCTTGTTTCGTGCTGTATAGATCGAAATTTTGCGAACAGTGAATGGTTTAGTTTGTTTCTAGCTTCGAGAACAGAGTTCCTTGAGGTGAGTTCATCTGATCATCGACCTCTTATAACCCACATTTTTTCTGAATTGGAAACCCGAAAAGGTTGTTTCATCTTTGATAGCAGATTCTTGAACATACATGGTTTTAAGGAAGCTGTTTTAAAAGGCTGGAGAGGTTCTCATTCGAATCATATCTCTGATATACCTCTTTGTAGCAGAATTATAAATTGTAGAAAAGAAATATCGTTGTGGAAATAAACAAATCAAACGAACTTTGCTCGCCAAATTGAAAAGCTCATATCGACTTTAGATTCTGGCCTTACCAATGGTTCTCTTTCGATTTATGAGCGGACCAGATTAAAGAGAGAGCTCAGTGCTGCGTATTTAGAAGAGGAAAATTATTGGAAATTAAAAAGCAGAAACGAGTGTCTTCGAGCAGGGGATATAAACACTCATTACTTTCAAGCTTGCACCAAAGCTCGACGTTGAAGAACAAAATCTCAATGATACAAGACTCGAATGGTATAACTCATCGGGGAGACTCAAACATCAGTCATATAGCAGTCGATTATTTCCAAAATCTTTTTGCAGATGCTAATTCTTCCACGAATATTGTTGAAAGAGTCTTTAGAGGTTTCCAAGCAAAGGTGACGGACGAAATAAATAGTAAGTTAATAGCACTGGTGACAATGGACGAAATCGAAAGAGCACTGTTTAGCGTAAATCCGTCAAAATCCCCTAGTCCAGATGGTTTTACAGGAGCTTTTTACCAAAAACTTTGGCCTGAAGTCGGACCTCAAGTTTCTCATGAAGTGCTGTAATTTTTCGAAACGGTATCATGAATCCAACGTTTAATCACACAAATTTGTGTTTGATACCAAAAGTCCAGTATCCAAGCGATATGACACAATTTAGACTCATTGCTCTTTGTAATGTGATCTACAAGATTATTTCTAAGATTCTTGTTCTCCGACTTCAAAAGCATCCGGATGGAATTATCTCACAAAATCAATCTGCGTTCATTCCTGATCGAATGATAACAGATAATATAATCATTGCACATGAAGGCCTTCATGTCTTGCGAGTGAGAAACCGTCAATCCAAATCTTATATGGCGGTAAAAATGGATATTACAAAAGTTTATGATAAAGTATGTTGGTGCTTTCTAAGGAAATTATTGGAAGCGATGGGATTTGCACCATGTTGGATAAGATGGATAATGAGCTGTGTTACTACTGTTACTTTCCGGTCTTGATAAATGGATCACCAAGAGGTTTTATTCAACCTTCTCCGGGTATTAGAGAGGGTGATCTTTTATCCCCATATATGTTCATTATCTGTGCTGATGCGTTCTCTCACATGATGAAAAGAGAACTAACTGAAAACAGGATGAAAGGAGTAAGATTGACCAATGCGGGGATGTCGATAAATCACTTATTATTTGCTGATGATTCCCTATTTTTCATTGCAGCGAATATTCACAATTGTCAACGTATGCAACTAGTAATTGTTGACTATGAAAAAGCTTCGAGTCAATCGGTAAACTTAAACAAGTATTCGATCACTTTTGGTTCTAGAGTAAATCATGCCTTAAAAACAAGGCTTCATCAAGTGCTTGGGATCTATAATGAAGGTGGAGGAGATAAGTATTTGGGTTTACCTGAGCAAACTTTCTGTAAAAAATCAGAATTATTTCAGTATATCATTGCCAAAGTTAAGGAAAGAACTCAACGATGAAGTAAACAGTTTTTATCAAGAGGAGGAAAGAAAATCCTTTTAAAATCTGTCGCTATGGCGATTCCTGTGTATTCAATGAACGTTTATAAGTTACCTAAAGGAATCTGTAAAGAAATCTCTTCGGTGTTATCGAAATTCTTGTGGGGTACGACGGATAATCAAAGGAAATTTCATTGGTGTAAATGGAAAAGGCTTGGAATGCCGAAAGATGAAGTCGGTTTGGGATTTCCTGATTTGGAACAATTCAATGATGCTTAACTAGCAAAGCAAACATGGAGATTGTTCCAAAAACCAGATTGTCTTATGGCTAAATTGCTGAAACAACGCTATTTCTCTACAACTGATATTTTTAATGCCAATCAGAGTTCGTACTCCTCTTATATATGTCGCTTTATCCTTGTAGGCAGAGATTTGATTAAGAAGGGAATCAAATACAATATTGGTAATGGAGATTCGATAGTGTTTGAAAAGGATGTATGGCTACTTATAGACCCACCGCGCCCACCAAGGCTTCTTTATTCATCACAAAATCATTCCAAACTAAGTGAATGGTTTAATGATTCGAAAACTGGATGGAATGATCTGAAAATTAGAGATGCAGTCGAAGCGGAGGATGCGGATCTGATCATGTCTATGAAGCTAAGTGTGCGAGACAATGAGGATATGATTGGTTGGCACTATACTAAATCTGGACAATATTCGGTTAAGTCCGGATATTGGGTTTCCAGTCATATTATGAACTCCAACATGATTAATACGCCTTGTGGAAATTCAAATCTTAAAAAATTGATTTGGAAGATTAATGTTCCTCTCCAAATCAAGCGTCTCCTCTGAAATATATTCGCAAAAACCATAAATATCGATGCTACAGAGAGGAAGAATCAGAACTTCATTTGTTCTTTACCTGCGAGTATGCACAAGCAATTTGGTGAGCTTCGGGGATTCCAAGTTTAACTATTATTAACTCAAATGCTGATTTTAATACTAAGATGGGGGAATGTGTTAAATTCAGTTCAAATTATCAACTCTCTCACTATCAACATTTGCCACTATGGATCCTTTAGAGAATTTGGAAGTCCTGAAATCTCCTTCTATTCCAACATCGAGTGGTGAATTTGACTTTTTGTCTCAATAATGCTAAGGTGAATGGACAAATATGCATTAGACTGGTGAAGCTGATCAAAGTCACACTCAGCGTATGGCAACGGCGGGAACTATTAGGTTTTAAATTAATTTTTAACTTATATTTGATAAATATTTATATTACCAAATGGTATTTTTGAGAGAATATATTAGAGAAAATTAAATATTTAAATTTTTTTTTTTCAAATATAATTGTTTAAGTTATTATAACTTAAGTGTTTGGTCCAACAAACAAATTAGATAAAAACAATTGTATAATTTAGATGTTGAAGAAATCAAGCTTCGTATAAGTGATTTGTGTTTGCTTTTTACTTCCTTAAGAAATTTGTGTCTCTTTAAAAAATATTTTTATTGAATATTTTATATTCACTTCGAAAAACTATTTTAATCCAATAGAATATACTACAAAAATAAGTTTAAATTATTCTACGTATAAAACTTTCAAAAATTCGAATTATATATTTAATTAATCTAACCAAAATTAAATCATTAAATATTTGCTTATTTATAGGATTAATTGATGTTTTCCTTCTACTTTTTTAACCGAGTTGAGACTTTTTAATGATATTTTTTTCTTTTATTTTTCTCTTAAATCGAAATATTTAAATTATTATAACTTAATTAATTAGTCCTGCAAACAAATTAGATAAAAGAAATTATAATTTGGATACTGAATAAATCAAGATTTCGACTTGTAATTTAACATTCAAAACATATTTGCTTATTTATATTATTAATTGATGTTTTCTTCTACTTTCTTAAGCGATTTGAGACTTTTTAAGGATATTTTTTATTGAATATTTTATATTCGCTTCAAAAAATTTATTTTAATCCAATAAAATATAATAAAAATAACTTTAAATTATTCTTAAGTATGAATTTTTTAACCAATTGGAATAATACATTTAACTAATTTAATTAAAATTAAATATTTAAATAATTTTCTTTTCTTAAAAATCTAAATATTAAATTATTATAACTTAAATTTTGGTCCAACAAACAAATGAGGTAATAAATAATTGAATATTTGGATGCTGAATAAATCAAACTTTCGACTTGCAATTCAACATTTAATACATATTCAGAACATATATGCTTATTTATAGAGTTGAGCGTGGTGAGACTTCTTAAATATATTTTTCATTAAGTATTTTGTATTCATTTCAAAAAATCTATTTTAATTTAATAGAATATATTAAAAAATAAGTTCAAATTATTCTACACATATTATTTCGAAATTATATATTTTAATATATAACCAAAATTTAATATTTAATAATTTATTTTTCTTTTAAATCTAAATATTTAAATTATTATAACCTAATTGTTTGGTCCTACCAAAAAATTAGATAAAAAAATTATATAATTTGGATGCTTAATAAATCAAGCTTCCGACTTGTAATTTAACATTCAAAACATATTTTTTATTTATAGGATTGATTCAAGATTGTCTTTTTCTCTTAGAAATGTGGCACTTTTTAAGGATATTTTTATTGAATATTTTATACCCATTTTAATAAATCTATTTTAATCCGATATAATATATTAAAAAGTTTAACTAATCTAATTTTAGGTAAATATTTAAATATTTTGTTTTTATTTTATATCAAAATACTTAAGTCGTTGACAAAAAAAAAATACTTAAGTAATTATAACCTCATGAAAATTACATATACATCCAGTTTTACCCTTAATTAATATTTTTAAATATTTTTATTTTGTTCTTTAAAATGTATTTTTCTAACGACAAATAATGTAATATTTTAATGATTTTTAGTTTATATTCTTAAAAGTTATTCAGAAATAATACTATAGAGATTTTTTCTTTGAAAATAAATTTCTATTTGATGAAACTTTTAGAGCAAATTTATTTTTGTAAATAATTTTTAATTTAATAAATAGATATTCAACATATGTTGACAAAAATGATATTCAACATATTATTTAAATTGTTAACTAATCAATGATTTACGTTTTCAATGTTTATTGGTAGTTTTTATTTGAAAACAAAATTTATATTTGGTAAAAGTTATGATGCAATATATTTTAGATTTTAAATACTTTTTGATTCATGGTTTGTTAGGATAATCATATTATTTTTTGGAAAATAATATCTTAGATGTTTTGGTTTATTAGACATATATCTAATTTAATTTGCTTAGGTATTAATGAAATAGTCTATGACTATTCGTGGTAGATAAATTCTATTTTACTATAATAGACTATGATTATATCCACACTATGAGCGGATGATTGTTTTTAACTTATAATTTTACGATATTTTTAAGTTTCATAAAATTAATGATATTTTAATTTTAAATGTGCGATATATATAATAAATGATAATAAAAATATGTAAATGTTATATGATTTTAGAATTTTTATTTGTATAGAATACTAATATAAGTTAGTTATATTACATGATTAATTTTTAATAATTAAATGTTGATTTTGGACAATTGAATTGTCTTCACTATTTTATCCTTAAAGAATATTTTAAATATTGTTCTTTCATATGTTATATATTGATAATATTGTGATATTTTAAGTTATTTGATAAATTTAATTTTATAAATTGATTTCTAAATAATATTATAGAGGTTATAATAATAAAAATATATTATGGATTATATTAAGAATTTTATTTATATTAAAAATGATTTTGGATATAACTTAAATTTATTTTTAGATTTTTTTAGGCTTATCTTCAAAAAATCTTGTATTTATTTACATCAATTTTTGTTATATTTATCTTGAAAATATCTCAAAATATCAATTTAAATAGTACCTACGCTATGTAAGGTGATTTTCTTCAAACTGTAATTTGTAATATATTTAATTTTATATTTTTATTTAAATATCTGATATTTAATAAATATTAAAAATATATTTTAATTTAGGATATTGTAGCTTTATACTAAATCATAACATTAATTGATATTATCGGCTGTTTAGCGTAAAGCCTCTATAAATTAATAATGGTGGGACTGTGAAAAATTATTAATTTAGAGATGTATTAATTAATCAAAAAATTAATATTTATTAATTTATAGTATAAGTTAATAAATATTAATTTATAGTTTTTTTAAAAAAAATTCGTAATTTCCTAGAATTTTATTTTTTACTAAAAGCATAAAGTTTGATTATATTAGTTCATATTATTTTTAATATTTTATATTTTTATAATAATTTATTATGTTTCATTATTTATATATTCTTTTTATATTATACACATGGATTTTTTGTTATTATTAAATATTTTTATTGATTAAACAGAGGATTCATAGAATTCACCTTATTTCATATTTATTTTCTTAATTATGTTAACCTAATTATTATTTTTTTTGTCCAAAACTCAACATCAATTTTAATTATTATTTTTACAATACTGTTAACAATGAGTTATCATATATTAAAAAAATCAATCATGATAAAGTATACAAAGAGTTACGTGAGTGAAACATATAAATAGTAATAAGAGTCACGAAATGGACTTTAAAATGATTTCAACTTCAAAAAATAGAAAAATAAACAAGTATTTTAATAAAATTATTAAATATATATGAAAATCATATATTTATTAATTTATGTAATTATTGGGACCATATTTTATATAGGAGTTTCTAAAAAATTATTATCTTATTATATTATCAAATTTCGCTTATTTTTACATTGGCCCAACTTGGGACCGAGATAATTTATTAATTTATCGTGATTATTAATTTATCGAGTATTAATTTATAGAGGTTTTACTGTATATGATATCCAAACATAATTTTATCCAGAATAAACATGTTGGATCCTTGAATTTTCTTCACATTTTTGCCATGATAATTTGAATATTATCATTTCATAAATTTTTTATAATGACATGTAATATTTTTTATTTTATTTTTATTTTTATAAATATATTTCTAAAAAGTTTAAGCTAATCACGATTACGTTAAGAATATATAATCACTATTTTGTTAATATATTTTTATATGCAAAAGATATAATCAACTGTATTAAAAATATTATTTATTTTAAGAATTATTATGGGTATTAAGATAATAAGAATTTTTTTTAATTTTTTTTTCTTAATTGATTAAATAAACTCAATTCTTTTTTTTCCATCTTGTAATATTAAAAAACACAAAGGATACAAACAGAGAGAAACCAAGCTGGTTGTTAACACACTAACACCAGAGACAACGACTAAAAGAAGCAGACTTAGTCAAAACAAAGAAAGCTTTGCCAAAACAAGAGAAACAAAGAAGCTTAAACCAGAGCAAACGAGAGAGACATGGGAACTTAAGACAACAAGTGTCCAAAAAACCTCACTGACAGCAAATACAGAATAGAACCACAACGAATAAGAATAGAACCCGACAATGAAACAAAGAAGCGATAGAATGGGCAAACTCAACTCATTCAGACCAAAAACATTAAATAAACTCAATTCATGACCAACATATCGAGTCCAAGACGACCCATGACTTAGAATTTTACAAAGAACTAAGTCCAATAAAGAAAAAAACCCTAAGAAACCTAACTTGAGTCAAACACCTCCGCTGCTCAAGGAGATCCAACCACCGCTGCGAGCTAAGAAACAAGGTCTCGACACCGGATCTTGGCGGTGCGAAGAGGCAAAGGCCGCCAAAATCTGAAATCTATTGCCGAGTCCCACAACCAAACCCAGCTCCTCTGAGAGGAAGACAGCTCCGACTCAAACCCGAGAAACGAGACCCAACCGGTCAGGTCCGAGGGGAGACGCGATGATCTAGAAGAGGGTGGAAGAGCTTCGCCATCAGGGAGCTAGTTGGCCACCGACCACCGCCGTCGCACTTAACACGAGGCCCGACAAAGAAGCTTCTTCCATGCAACAGAGAAGGAGAGGAGGCGGATCTCCGACGAGGAACTAAACCAAAAAACAGCGAAGAAGAAAGTCTCACCGGATCTCCCCGCGGGAGTCTCAGAGAAACCAAGACCGAGAGGAACCGGCCACTGAGAGAGGTTGAGACTGAGCGTTTTCCCACCGGAAAAGAGGTTCTCCGCCCAGATCAGAAGAAAGCAGGCGTTTTCGCGAGAATGTACTCTCCTCTATCCTGCGACGAATTTGAAACGGTGTCTGGAGAGGGCGAGGCAAGTCAGGCTATCCACGATGAGATGGTCAGGTGATAAACATATATTTTGGGTAATCTGAGTCGTTGTCTATCAATGTAGTATAAGGTGAGTAAGTTGTCTAACCAACTCAGGAGGAAATAACGCACTAGTTCCTTGTAGTGTTAAACTAGATCTAAGCAGGTTTTAGGAGTTGTTTTGTCACTAAACAGTCCTAACAAGCCGTATCAAATAAAAAGATTCAAATACATAAAAGATAGCTCATGAATTAAGGAATTCAGAACAGGAAATCAATTTAATGCTAATTGGTTTATTTCACTCAAGTGGTTCATTCTATGTCTAAGGATTTCAATTTTAGACCAGTTCACTCTCGTGACAAATATCCCTTTCGTAAACATGCTACCCCCACAATCTTTTGGCAAGCAAACAAGTTCAAAAAGCATTAAACACAATCTCATACAACAATCAGTTTATATCTTAAACAATCTCTTGGAAAGAATCAACTAACAACCTATTCACTTGTTCAGACATTACATCGAACACCTCTCGGGCGATAATCCTCCTATGATCTAGACTAGGNTTATATCTTAAACAATCTCTTGGAAAGAATCAACTAACAACCTATTCACTTGTTCAGACATTACATCGAACACCTCTCGGGCGATAATCCTCCTATGATCTAGACTAGGTTAGCTACTCCTATTCTAGCATTAAGAACATGAATAGATTGAGGATGATGTTTCTATTAATTCCTAAACCATTTTTAGCAATCCATTTAGCCTATTCCTAATCCTAATCCACAAACTAAGGGAGACTACTCACAACCCATATCTAGAATACTTGATGAGTTTCTATACATGATTTGAGAATAGGAATTGATAAGGGAAGAAGAAACCAATAAGCAATCAAAAAGGACATGAAAGATTCAAAGATGCAATAGAAAATCAACAAGAGTTTTAGACAAAGAATTTTGAAGGAAAACTAGATCTAAAACTCAAAACTAAAAACCAATTATAATTAAAGCTTACTAGGGTTTTAGTTTTTGGCTCCCTTAAATAGTTAGCCAAATTACAATTCAAAAAAGGAAATAAGACTTGGTCTTTATTGGTTCTGTAACAAGTGCAATGGTCAAGTGCACCGGTGTGAGTGTGCACCGGTCGGAGGTGTGCCTCTGCAACTGGCCGGTGCTACTCTCCTGCTCAAATATGTGGCTTTGCACCGGCCAAGTGCACCGGTGCAACTCCTCCGGCTGTTCCCTTTTGTCTTCGTCCTCTGCTACTTACACCGGTCCATGCACCGGTGTGGTTGACCGTGCATCTCTCTTATCTTCTTTTGGTGACTTACAATGGTCACTAACATGTGCGCTTGACCAGGGTACTTCCTCTGCTTTGGTCCCTAGCCGTTTTTCCATCCCGGAAAGCCGGTTCCTCGCTTTGGTCATTTTCTCACCTGAAATGGTCAATGATATGCAATATGTAACATAGATGACTCTAAAATGCTTCCTAAACTAATGCAAAACGAATGAAAACCGAATGGTAAAACTAGTAAAATACACACACATCAACTCCCCCAAACTTACCCTTTACTTGCCCTCAAGCAAAATAAATTCTAAGATAAGGGTCGAGGTTTGAAAAACAATAACCGAACAACTTAGAGTTTTCGATGAGAGCGTTTCCAATTTAGCATA
>OVAU01001091.1:0-16286 GCA_900406315.1 Biscutella laevigata subsp. laevigata
TGATAATGAAAATATTTTATCTTAATTTTCTTTGAAATGAAGTATGATTTTTAAAACAATGCAAAATTTTTAAAATGGTTGATCAAGTTTCAAATGAAAATTTTATTTATAATTATATATAGTTTTGTTAATTCAATGGTATTATCATAATATCATCGTTTTAATATTTTTCTTAATTATATATTGTATTTATTTTTCTAATTTTTGTTTAACCGCTACTGCAACCACTATTATACCAGTCATAAGATCCCGTTAAAACACTCGTTCACAATCATTAAACCAGTCGTTCAAATAGTTTTGTAACGCTATAAACCGCAATCACCCACATCTGCAAACTCCCGTGACCGCAACCGCAACCGCTACGTTTAAACCAGTCGAGCCCTTAATAAAACTTTTGAGAAATAAGGTTTTCATTCCTGTTTATAGTATCTCCCAAAAACAACTAAAATTCTTTGGTTTTCTCAAACCAGAGAGATGATACCAATCAGGTAGACCGATATCTTGTGCCTTCCTGACCGGTACATGTCTTCTAACTTCAGTCGTAAGCTCAATCCCGGTCAGAGGTGACCGGTATGCCTCACCGGGGTGAAGTCTCCAATTCTTGTCGTGAGCATAGTACCGGTCTGGTGTGACCGGTGCCCTTTCACCGGAGCTAGTTCCCCTAAATCAGCCGTGAGCTCATCCCAAGTCTACGTGACCGATATTGCTCACCGGTGCTTGATCTCCAAAAGTAACCGTGAGTGAGACACCGGTCTGGTAGACCGGTATAGTTGGCCGGTATCCTTGCTCTGATTCTTAGCTTGAATCTTAATTTATGCTCCAAATGAGTCCCAAAACGCTCAATTTGCCCGATTTTCGCTCAATGTTGCGCTCCACACCTGAAACATGATTATGCAATGCAAATGGACCTAAAACTCTAAATGCAATCTAAACTAATGCAAAATGGGTGAGAACGATCACTAAAACCGACTAAAATCACAATATATCAACTCCCCCAAACTTATCCCTTGCTTGCCCTCTAGTAAAGCAAATTCCAAGGAAGGAGAAGAGGTTTGAAAAACGAGAACATGACATCCAAAACCCAACGATGAGAGTGCTTTCAACTTAGCATAACTACTTGTCTCATCATTTAAGCTAAATCGCAATCCACCATTATTACTAAGTCATGACTATCCACTTAACTATCCTAAGTTGATTTCCTACATTCATTCATAGAGGGTGAAACATGATCAAAGCTAAACACAAGGTTTCATTTGGTTCGGTAGAAAGGGGACTCCATGCTAAAGAGAAAGTTCCACACGACAATGAGGTTGTCTGTAATACGGTTTCTCTCGCGGAGTGAAAGGATTATAGTAAAAGCAAGAAATACAAAGAGCATGGGGCATACAACATCAAGCATCCATCTATCCCCAACAAATGCACTTAATATACCCAACTTAATACTTTTTTCTAGGCTCACACCAACTCTTTTATACCTTAAGAGATCTTTTCCGTTTTCTTTCTTTTCTCTTTTGAACTAGACTCTTTTTCATTTTCTTTTTCACTCTCTTCTTACTCCAAGGCTTTCTTTTGATTCTTTTTTTTCCTTTGCAAATGTTTTCTTTCATTGCACTAGCCTTCTTCCTAGGAGCTTAAGCTTTCATCATTCTTTTCTTTATGCTAAGAGTCTAGCTAATATTTTCTTCATTCTTTTTTACTACCTCTTAAGGTTTCTTTTGTTTTTGAAACTTTGGTGGTTTCTTTCTTTTTCCCTTTTACCAAACTTCTTTTCCTTTTCTCATCTATCCAAGCAATCCATCCCAATAGACAAGACCAAACTTAAACTACCCATGAACCGAATGGATTAAGTCCTAGTTATACCCAAGCATTTCCAATTCCATTCCAAAGCCTATTCTACCTCAGCTACCCGGATAGATGCTTTCAATTGTCGCTCTAATCTTGCAAGATTTTACAAAATCATAAATCACTTAAGAATAGACAATGAAACTCACAAGTTTTTCGGTTAAGGGAGCTTTGGGTGAGAGGAAATCATCCTTAAGGTGAGGATGACCAAGCCGAGCCAATAGTGTTTCGGTTTGTAATGCCCAAACTCGTGCTTGAAATGTTAGAAGCCATGAAACATAAGTGAAATAGCTTGATCATGCTAATTAGAAATCCAAATTAAAACTCCAATAAGATGAAAGCAACCATAGTCTAGCAAACACCAATACCAATGACAAGCTTTTTAAGCTTCAAGTCCTAAGGCTATAAACTTCAAAACGCTTCGAGACTACTAGGCTAAAATCGATGATCGAAGATTCTAGGTGTTTTGGTTCTCTTTTGAAAAGTGAATGTCATGCAACCTACATGAGACTCAATCCTATGCTAATATGCAATGCAAACTATATGATAAACCCGAATGAAAGCAAATCTTTTTGGTTTTTCTTAAATTTTGCTTTTTTTTTTTTGTTTTTTCTTATAGAAAACATAAGTATTAACAATGCAAAATGAAAACAAAACATAAAACGATATAAGTCTAAAGGTGGTTCCTCCCCCAAACTTAAATCACACAGTCTCTGTGGGATCCAAATTTGGAGTAAGAACGGAAAATAAAGAAAGTAAAACATGCTTATTTACAAGTGATGGAAAGTGTACCTACATGTAGCGGGCGTTTAGATCATACTCCTCGTCGAAGTCGAAATCCGGGTACTCGTTGTCTAAATCCAGGTACTCGTTGTCAGAGTCACATGGTGGAGGAGATGCAATGGGCCTTCGCTGGCGCACTTCAAATGTCGAGGGTCTAGGCGGGAGCTCTTCCGTCTCCCGGGAGGTTTCTGCAGCGCTAGCGGAATGTCTACCATAGGTGAACATCGGGTCCAAACCGCTATAAGTACCTTCATCTATGCTTCCCGAGTGAGTGGTTCTCCTCATGATCAGGTCTGTGAGCTGCCTGAACTTGTCCTCATAAATATGATACTTGTGTCTTCGCCACACTCTTGACCTTTTTTAGCTCCTCTTTTGTCTTCTTGTGCTCACTTCAATCCTTCTTAAAAGCACTCATTATCGATCTCAGAACTCTGTCCTGAAATTTAATCCAACGACCTTTCTTCTTGTTGTCCATCACGAGGTCCCTGATCTGCCTGGGCTCTATCGGTATTGTCAATGGCTTGGTATGATAGCGAGCACTACTACAGATGATGCTCGGCGGGCTCTCCTCGTAGTCATACATTGTCTCTGAACGCACAACATGTCGAGATCCGGATGGAACAATAGGTGGAGCAATAGAACCGCGCCCTTGGGGCTCAAATAGATCCTCCAGAGGGACGAGGAACGCAATGTTGTCCGCAGACTCACTCAGGTCTGTGAGTCGGCGTTGAGGGAGCATAGTATATTGAGTGTTACCGTCCTCGACCATGAACGAATATATGAAGCGGCCTAGGACATGCCCATATAACAAAGTGAGACTTCCTGAGGTAAGTTAAATCCAAGAACCTCGGTCCAACACTTGCTTCATTGAGAGGGGCTCCTGCATACTTGAGCAATGGCGTGATCCATCCGCCGATACTCACTTGAGGATGAGTGTCTGTCATGCCAGAACCGATCTTGGATCTCTAGCATCTCAAAACAGAATATCTTGACGATGCTCGGTATGTACCTCTCGAGACCCTCAAACAAGGTAGCATCATCCATATGTACTCAGAGTATAGAACCAAGCGCTAACCTCATGAAGCGCATCTCGTCATACCGTATCTCCCCAGTCTCTCGCCTGGCAAAGAATGAGTGTGCCAAGACCTTCTGAATGTAACGAACAGCGGGGTGACGAATGGTAGCATCCTTGGTTCTACCTTCTCTGAACTCTCCTCTGCCAATCCTCGAATGGATAAGTACATTATACTCCGGTGTCTCCTCAAAATCAGCCTTACCCTTCAAATGAATCCATTGATCTCTGCGATACTGGCGAAAGGTATGGTATAAACCTTCTTGTTCATGTCCGAGAATCTGATAAAACCCCCTACATATTGATAAGAACGACCACCCTCGGTCCTATATACTTCCAATGTCGCAAGGAACCAACACGCCATTTCTCTGTAAGCCTCGTGCTTCCATCCCATAAGGCTCTCAATACCCATACCGTCCATAAGAAGTTGGACGTCTTCGAAGATGCCAAGTGATTCCAATGTGGGAGGATGGGGAAAGATTGATCCCAAGAAGTTATAACCCATGAGAGTCTTGAGGAACTAGAAGGTTGGTGGCTTTGCTATCCGAGCTTTTGCCTTCTGGAGGCGCTTCTATTGTGCTTCCTTGAGTCTAACACTGGTAGTGGGCACGAAGTTCTCTACAATGCTCGATCTGGCGGAGGTTTCTCCTCTGCACCACAGTCTAATGGCCCTTTCTATATTCGGAGCATGCAAAGCTTGCTCAGATCGGTTTCCTTTCATTCTCCCTGGTGCAACGCTTGGAGATGCTACTCTCTTCCCTTTATCTTCCTGTGATTCCCTTCTTTCTCGACCCATTTTGATCCTTCAACAAAAGAATGTGCATTATTTAAATGCCCGGGTCGAATAAAAGAGCATATGTATAGCCACATATATGATCTAGTAGGGTTTGAATTCCATCAATTATCAATCAAGATCATATCAACATTGGTGAATCACAACAAGATACTTTATCTCCTAACAACCACTTCTCAAGCAAGCGAAATCGATTCGATCATTATTCAATTGAAACTCAAAAACCCATCAAGCAAGTATTTGTAAAGTCTTATCAAATTCGGTTTATAACCAATCCTTACTCACAATCAAGACTTAATTCAAGCCAGTTACTTCCCAAAGTCTGAATTCATACCGTTCAATCCAAAATTTTCACGAGTCCATGAACAAAGTTCCCACAATCTCAAAATCTTTAATGAATCAATGGAATGAGGAACATGCAAACAAGGAAACATAGTAGCAACAATCATTCAAGTCATTATCAAGCCTAAGAACCATTAAACAACTTACAAATCAAGAGTTTGAAACCAAAATAGTAAGTGAGAAGTGAAATCCAAAAATTGAGTTATTGAGAGGTTTACCTTGGTTGGATTGATGTTATGAATGCAAATTCGGAATATGAAGAAGAAATCACTAAGGTTTAGCTTTCAAATGATGGATTTTGGTGGAGTTTTGATGAAAATCGAAATATTCTTAGGGTTTTGGATGAAAAATCGTGAGAGGGAAAGTGAAAAAAATGAAGGTTTCGTTACCCGATACCGGTAAGGTTGTTGCCCAGTACCGTGTTGTCGTGAGGAATACCATTCAAGTTGGACCGGTATTAATGACCAGGGATGATCCCCCAAATTTTGCCGTGAAGGTAATACCGGTCTAGCTTGTCCGGTGCTGATGCTCGGGGATGAACTCCCGGGTTTTGCCGTAGAGAGCATACCGGTCAGCAAGGTAATACCGGTCTAGCTTGTCTGGTGCTAATGCCCGGGGATGAACTCCAGGGTTTTGTCATAGAGGCATACCGGTCAACTTTGACCGGTATTCTAGCCGGTATAAGCTCTACGAGGATTTTCCCGAGGAGCTATACCGGTGTGCACTGACCGGTATTAGTGACCGGTACAGTCAAACCAGATTCCCGAATCAGGTTCCTTCATGCAGCTTCATGCTTTGTTTTGATCCTTGCTGAAACACCAACCTTAGTATCGATGGAATTAGTCATAAGTCGACCTAAAAATCTGTAGCCCCTGCAAGAATTCAAACTCCCAAACAAGCATACAAAAAGAGAACTAAGTTCAAGCCCAAATAAAGATAAAAAGTTCTAAGAAAGAAAAACTAATATATACAAAGGATAGCATGAGACTTCCTCTCAAGTGAGCTTGTTTAAAGTCGTTAGCTTGACTTTTTTTTGCGCTCAACGCGTGTTGTTGATGATTTCGAGCTCCCAAACTCGCTCGCGAAGCTCCTGCAACTCGGTCATGTATTCTTGTCTTTCCACGTTCAATTTGTTTCGCACAATCCGTATGTTTGCAACTAGATCAGTGTGGTGAAGGTTATGGCGTTTCACTTGACGATTCAACACTCTCCGTCTCTCTCGAACCTCACATTCGATCTCTCTTATTTGACCTTGAATGGCCAAACGGTTTGGCCGTCTTTGCTCAGTTAACAACGGTTGTCTCACTTTTCTATGAGGCCTAGGAGGCTGATCATAGGGCGCATGCTCCGGAGCGTACAAAGAGTAGTTGTCAATCCGGTTAAGTATCATTTTTTCCAAAATAGAACTCCAGCTCTGCTTCAGCATCGCTCAGAAAAGTTCTTCCCAAAATGATGTGATTTTCCTCATAAAATGGTGATTCGAAAACATGAAAGTCAGTGAGCACAACTATGCCATAGATTTTGACTCCTACAATGAAGAGCATTCCAATCAGTTGCAGTCTTGGTCCTTCAAACTCAGTTAGATCCCAGATTGGTGGATCTCGAATCACAAAACCCATGTACTTGCTCATATTTACCGTCATGGAGTTCACCACTAAGCGGGAGTCACACGTGATGTCTTCGAACTTGAATCCGTTGATGCTCGCAAGAATGTGATACCTCCCAAGATCCAACTTCCTCTCTTGAACCGATATTCCCTCTGGGACTTCTTCCCAATCCCCGAACCTTCGAACTTCGGGTTCTCCTTCCTCTTCATCACTTAGTATATAAAGTTTATTTATTCCTTGCCTTTCCTTGACAAGGGCCTTGCTTCATAAACATGGATCCCATTAGCCTCCAGGTCCAGGCTGATCAATACCTTCTTCATACTTATTTCCGCTCCAGTAGTAGCTAGGAACGGTCTACCCAAAACTAATTGTTCATCATTTTCCCTCTCCATCTTCAGCACCACGAAGTCGATTGGTACATGTATACCCGCAACTTGATAGGTAAGTCTTCTAGCATTCCTTCAGGTTTCCGAGCTGACTTATCTGCAAGAATGACGTTCATACTGCAAGGGGCAAAAGAAGAGTAACCAAGGCGTTTAGCAACTAATAGGGGCATCACGTTCACACTAGCACCCATATCACATAAGCAGTTTTCAAAACGATAGAATTAAGGGTGCAAGGGATAGAGAAACTCTCTGGATCCGTTTTTTCAGCTGAATCGCGTGGTGGTAGAGTGATGAGACTGTAGATATCCGGTAGAAGATTCTTCTTTAGTTCATCAAGATGCTTGAGCTTTTGTAGCAATTTTTCTTTGGTTGATTGGCCAATTCTTGGATTGGCTAGAGTTGCAGCAATCTGAGGCATGCGATCGTCCACTGCCTTTTAGAATTTGAATGAACTTTTCCCTTTACTCTCCAATGTGGCGACATGGGGAAGGTAGTCTCAGAGAGTAAACCTCAACCTTTTCGGTAGCCTTGGAAACGGTCTCGATGTTTCCAATTCCTTTCACAAGAGTTACCCTCCCACTTAGAGACTCACCGTCCTCGATGAGAGCAACAAAAGAGATGACATTAAAATACTCATTAGAAGGAGAGACACCATTTCCAGGAAGTGTTCCCGGTTTTCTCTGAGAGAGGAGGCTACTTGAGCCACTTAGTTGTCCAATTTCTTCATATGAGAGGATAAGGAGTCGATCTTGGAATTAAGGTCAGAGGAGATGTGATCGACTCGGGAGTGAATCTCTTTCTTGAAATCCCCAAAGTCAACAACATGCATAGATTGGCCATCAAGAAGTTGCTTCAACATTGGAACTGTTTGATCCACAGAGCTAGTTTGAGGTGGTGGGACCTGAGATGATTGACCGGTTTGATGAGAAGAGTAGTCGGGTGGGTTCGAGTTTGGGTAGGATTGTTTTTGAGGTCCTTGGTTCGGATAGGGGCCTATTTGGTGATTGTTGTTGTTGGGGTAGGTTTTCTTTAGAGAAGGGTAGACTTGATCATTAGGATTAGCAACATTAGTGTTCCAGTAAGATAGGAGCGGGTTGGAGTTTGGGTTGTAGTTGGAGTTGTAATTGTTCCTCTTGTAGCCTTGGTTACCCATGTACTGAACCTCGTCTGGTTGATAGTCCAGTGAACCGTCCTTTTCAGTAACAACCACTGCATTTACTGATGCCCGTTGAGAAAGAAGCATGCGGTCGAGCTTCTCATTAAGAGACTTGGGAATTAAGGTCAGAGTAGATGTGATCGACTCAGGAGTGAATCTCTTTCTTGAAATTCCCAAAGTCAACAACATGCTTATATTGTCCATCCAGAAGTTGCTTCAACATTGGAACTGTTTGATCCACAGAGCAATTTGAGGTGGTGGGACATGAGATTATTGACCGGTTTGATGAGAAAAGTAGTCGGGTGGGTTCGAGTTTGGGTAGGATTGTTTATGAGGTCCTTGGTTCGGATAGGGGCCTCTTTGGTGATTGTTGTTGTCGGGATAGTTTTGCTTTTGAGAAGGGTAGACTTGATCATTAGGATTAGCAACATTAGTGTTCCAGTAAGATAGGAACGGGATGGGGTTTGGGTTGTAGTTGGAGTTGTAATTGTTCCTCTGGTAGCCTTGGTTACCCATGTATTGAACCTCCTCTGTTTGATAGTCCAATGAACCGTCCTTTTCAGTAACAGCCACTGCATTTACTGATGCCCATTGAGAAAGAAGCATGCGATCGAGCTTCTCATTAAGAGACTTCAATTCAGCATTGAAAGTCTTATCCTTGGAGCTAGCAATGAATGGAACTGAGCGATCAAAGTCCCCTCCAAGGGTTGCATCGCTTTTTCCAAGCTTTTCAATAAGGGAAGAACCCTCATCATCGATTAGATTGAAAAAACTACCTCCACTTGCAGTGTAGAGCATCATCTGGTAGTCATTGTGTAAATCGCGGTGGAAAATGCCAAGAAGGGTAGCAGGTGAGAAGTCGTGGTGTGGGCAATCAAGGGTATATTTCTTGAAACGTTCCCATACCTCAATAATGGACTACATGCCCATTTGCTTAAACGTTGAGATGTCACCTCTGATCTTTACTGTTCGAGCTGGTGAGAAAAACATGGCAAGGAAAGCTTCCTTGCAGTCGGCCCAAGTGATAATGGAGTCAGGAGCAAGGCCTTGTTCTCAATCTTTTGCAGCGCCTCCTAAGAAGAAAGGGAATAATCTCAGCTTGTAGGCGTCTTCACTGACACTGTTTATCTTTATTGTCCCACAGATTTGATCGAAGTGGTCCAAGTGGGCGATGTGGTTGTCCTTTGGTAAGCCGTAGAATTGGTTACCCAAGATCATGCTCAACATGCTTGTCTTAATCTCGAAGTTATTAGCTTCAACAGGTGGTGCGCGGATTCCTGCTCTAGTGTCATGAGCTCTTGGTTCATTTATCTCTCCTATTGTCCTTGCAACAGGAGGATTGGCTCGGGGTTGTTCGTCTGCCATTTGAGGTTGCAAAAGGTTTTGTTGATTCAACCGCAGTGCTTCTCTTCGAACTCTAGAGTTTTGTCTCTCGAAAGTGGTGATGTTCTCAGGGATGGGTACTAGATTGTTGGGTCCTTGGGAGTGTGTGTTCATGCACCTGAGAAAAGAGAGTAAAGGGTGGAAAGATTAGTAACTTGAAAAGAAAAGGAACCTAGCCCGCCCTTTGCAAACTCAAAGAAGAATGATAATAAAAATCCCGAAAATGGCAACGACGCCCATTTGATAGTAGATATTTTCACTATCCAACTATTGACTAATGAGAAGTTAGATATCTAATGTCAAATGTAGTATAGTGGTTGTGAAGATGGGATGATATCGAACCATAAATCGGGGGTTGATTAGTCACTAATTCTATAAAGAGAATGAGCTAAGTCTAGGTGAAATATAGATGATGTTTTGTCACTAAACAACTTTAAGTAAAAGCTAAAACAATTGCAAGAAATAAGAAAAGTTAACTCAAGATCACAAAAAGGCAACGAAAACGATTTACCCAAATTAATAAAGAGAACTAAGCTAATAGGTATAGGTAATCGACTCGGGTGATCAAACTCAGATTCATACTGTCAATACTATCATTTCAATGCTAATATTTAGTCTAAGAGCTTTCCAAATTAGGTTAATGTAATCCCTTGGTAAAAACCCTTTTATCAATCATGCAAATGAACAATCCCTTGACTAATCACATGATCAACAAGCATTAAACTCTAGTCTATGCAACTACTAAACAACCCTAACACAGTTCCTTGGTTAGGCCTCATTTAGCACTTTAATTGATTCATTCAAACATTTCATCGAACACCTTCCATGCAATAAAATGTCTAGGTTCTAGATTTGATTAGCTTCTTCAAAACTGGCATTAAACACATCAACTAAGTGAAGATAATAGTAATCTAAGTCCTAAGCAATACAAACAAACACTTAATCACCCTAATCTACCTAACTCATTCACGTAGCAAAATCACTACTCATTTATCATGGTTTCAACACAAAATCTCAAGGGAGAATCATGCTTCATCATGATGAATTCAAAATAAGAAGAAGATAAAGATAGAATTTCAATATTAAATTAAAGTCTTACAAGAGACTAAGAGATAGTTTTAGAGAGAAAATGCAAGAAACAACTTAATAAAACTTTTGAGAAATAAGGTTATCATTCCTATTTATAGTATCTCCCAAAAACAGCTAAAATTCATTTGGTTTTCTCAAACCAGAGAGATGATACTGGTCAGGTAGACCGATATCTTGTGTCTTCCTGAACGGTACATGTCTTCCAACTTTAGCCGTAAGCTCAATACCGGTCAGAGGTGACTGGTATGCCTCACCGAGGCGAAGTCTCCAAATCTTGCCGTGAGCATAATACATGTCTGGTGTAATCGGTTCCCCTTCAACGGGGCTAGTTCCCTTAAATCAGTCGTGAGCTCATCCCAAGTCTACGTGGCCGATATTGCTCACCTATGCTTGATCTCCAAAAGTAATCGTGAGTGAGATACCGGTCTGGAAGACCAGTATGGTATCCTTGCTCTGATTCTTAGCTTGAATCTTTATGCTCCATATGAGTCCCAAAACGCTCATTTTGCCCGTTTTTCGCTCAATGTTGCGCTCCACACCTGAAACATGATTATGCAATGCAAATGGATCTAAACAACTCTAAATGCAATCTAAAATAAGAGTGAGAATGATCACTAAGACCGACTAAAATCACAACATATCAATTTTTGTTATAAGTCTTTGCTTAAAATCAAATCAAAACCCAACCAAACCGAAATTAATTAAGTTTGCTCTGAAATGAAATTTATTCTCTAATGTCTAAACTCAAATAATCTGTACTAAGTAATAAGTTTTCTTGTTAACATAGAATTTTAACAGCATAACTAATTTCTCTTGTTAAATTGGACTGATTGTATAATTGTTTTTTTGGTAAACTATATTAAAACATATTTTGAATTTTATATTGTACAAGTAAACAAACTTGGAAATTGATTTAGTTTAGTATATCATATAACACAAAAAAAGAATGACCTTTTTAGATAAATCGTGTGTGTTGTTAACGGTTAATATGTTCTTAGCAAAAAGACAATAAGAAAGAAACAAATGATCATGAAAATGTTTGAAAGATAAAATAATAATTAAATTTATTTACTAGACATGCATCATGAAACCTTAAAATCAATTTTAAGTCTTCAAACCGACATTGAAAACAAAAAGTCGATTTGTCTAAAGTTCTTTGCTCGTGCATCTGAATGTTTTCAAGACTTTGAGCACATTACTTCTTGTTTTTGTGTGTGCCAACTCCCTCTAGTTATTCTTTTTATCAGTATTTTTCTTGCTACATGTTTATAGAATTTAATCTTCAATCAGAAAGTAATTAAAAAAATTTCAATAATATAATATTATCATAAGATAGTTGAAATATTTCAATAAAAATGACATTGAATAAATTAGTCATGTGTTAAAAACTAATTTGATAGTTTACTTTCTAAAGACATTGAATCTCTACTTGTTTGAGTTGATCACGTGTTAATGCAACCTAATTGAAAATCTCCATTTCCAATTATGTATTAGGTCTTTAGACTTAGGACCACACCAACAAGTAGTACCTTCTTACCTTTCCTCGTCTCTTCACTTATTGATTCTTCAAGATTTTGTATTGTCCTTGAAAGTCTTTTAGTAAGCATTCATGACGATTGTTTTCAACTAAAATAGTCATTTGAAATGAATTTATGAAATCCATTACGAAAAAAAAAGACGACACAAGTCGATGTTTGATAAAAAAAAAGGGTTAATTTGATGCTCTAGTACTTTTAGAAAACTTATTAGAAGAAAACACATCTAGTTTTTTCGTGGAAAAACAAAAAAAAGTATTATACATGATCAGACGAAAATGCTCTTGCGCTCAGACACCACCTTTTTGCCGCCCAAAAACACCTTCATTTACAACTATCAGATTTGTTCCCCTTTTGGAACTAACCTAGCATCTCATGGTCCTAATTAATTTAGTGGTTATTCTAGTAATGAGAAGCTTTGGGAAAAGTGTAGCTTCTAAAGATGATATTTTTGTCTTTCCTCCGACGATTCTGCTTCTTTTCTCCTTTTACTTCAAAACTCCTTATTATTTTGGTGCATAACATTTTGAGATTGTTTTTTTATGTTCACCAACTAACAATTACTTGAAGATTGGTTCGGTAAAGTCTAGTTTTTTGTTCTGCAAAAGGGGATGATAAGTTACAAACAAGTATCGACCACAGGCAAAA
This sequence comes from Biscutella laevigata subsp. laevigata, assembly GCA_900406315.1. Classification (NCBI taxonomy): domain Eukaryota; kingdom Viridiplantae; phylum Streptophyta; class Magnoliopsida; order Brassicales; family Brassicaceae; genus Biscutella; species Biscutella laevigata. The sequence continues at coordinate 12,637 of OVAU01001091.1, forward strand.
TAACTACAAGTATATACTGTAGGGTTGGTTGAACTGCATAATATGAAAGTAAAGCTTTGTGGTTGGGTGTGACCACGAACAACCGGGCATAAAATATGCAATATATGTGAGGTGTGGGCATAATACAAGCACTTGAAAACGTGGAATCTATGAACATCAGTTCATGAATATCATTATGTAAGGCAGATCTAACATGGACAAGACCCAAAAACCTTGACCGGTAGAGGTTAAACATGATATGCAATGGTTGGATTTTTTATTTTTCGAATTAAAACACAAAAATTTGAAACCCTAGAACCGAAAAGACGAAAAATTGGGTGAAATCAAAGACAAAGAAAAGTAAAACACTTAAAGACGAATTAAACACATAAGTCGAACGGCAACATGGATCATGGAAAATGTCACAACGAGAGAGAAATTATTTCATTTGTGCTATTACGATATTGACCCTATACTAACTATCTAAATAGATTCGCTCGAATCTCAACAAAATTCTTTTTATTATTTGCCCCACCAATTTTCAAGGATTCTCAATCATATTTTTAAATTAATATTTTATTTTCTAGAAAATTAAAAGGCATTCAATAGTCTCGTTTTCAGACGACAAACCATTAACACTTTTTCTTAGAGTCTAAATAGTTTGAAAATAGTACCTTTTATTATAAAATGTCCTAAAAAAAAGGTTGCGACATTGGACCATTGGTAACCGAATCAATTGCGTATATTGCTCAAAATGTTGACATGTGACCAAATTTATCGTTTTAAGTTTACAATATTATATAACGGCCCCACGTTGCGAGATTGGTAAAACATTAGACTCATTAAATTTTAATCAAACGATCAAATATTTCTGCTAAAATTTATTATTATTCTGCATTTTTAATAGTTTTAATACTTTTTATTATGAACTTTTTAAACTATAATACATTTGATTTGAATATAAATTTCTAGAAACTATGAATTTTAATATCACCTAATTCAAATTTTGAAAAATTTTAGTTTTAAGGATTTTGTTACGTACTAAATTTATGACATTAAATATTCAAACATTTTACCGTAATTAGCAATTGTTTTAGCAAGAGTAAAATACACAAATTTGAGAAAAACTAAATAAATGAAAATAAGTATACGTTCAATGAAAATAGAACATATGTCACTTTCTTATCAACAAAAACCTTACTTTATAGAATAGAGATTAACAAACATGATAGATGAAGTAATCTTTTAAAAAATAAAATGAATTTATGTTTATGTGTCGAAGTTTAAAGTTAACCAATAGAAATTGAATACATGTCAATCTCTAAACAATCAATGAAGAAAAATCTTGTTTTTTATATTATATAGAATAAAGATTTAAGTTTGAATAGAAGTTCTAAGGACTTATGATACATATTGAAAAATGCCATAAATTTATGTTACTTAAATCTAATTTTAAAATAAGTTATAATTAGAGGTATTGAAAAGTTGTGAATGTCCGAGTATTATAAATATATATATATATACACATAATTAAATTATTAAAATATATTAAATAAAAAATTTAGTTGGTAAGATAAATCCCTAAACCTTAGTTATTTCATAATTTTAATTAGTTATTTACAATTAAAATAGATTGATTATACTTTAATTCAATCAATGTATTATTACTGGTCGAAAATAATTTAAAATTTCGTGAATATCAGAAAATTAGAAATATATTTTTATTGAATAAGATTAATAAATAATTACGCAGTTTACATTTAAAAAAAGAATATCATTAGAAATAAGTCACATGGGAATTCTAAAACATTAATTTCGTAATTCTACCTTTTATAAAAGTCTTTAGAAATTTTATTCTCCATATTGCCAAAAAACCCGAGTTGATGTTGTAGCATTGAGATATATTTGACTTACCAATATAAAATTATAGGAATGATTAAATAAAGATATATACACATTTTAGAAGGTAAACAAAGTAAGATAATATGAGAAAAATATTATAGGAACAAACATACCTTGAACAGTATTTGGATTAATGTACTTACTTATCAAAAGTACATGTCAAGACCAAATTGAAGGTACTTTTAGGGGGAGTTTTGGACTCGTCAAGTTTATTCGAAGTACAAATGCATGATATATGTGCGATGACATCTTCAAAATAGAAATGAAATGAAAATTATATAAATATGTTGTATGGTAAGGATTTCATATGTAAATATTAGAATTTTATACATGGTAAATTTTCTCCTTTGTCAACTAAGTTTTTTAAGTCCTTAAATGGTTGAATTCAGAAATACTCCTCTGGAATTTTATATTGTTTGGCATCATCAACCTCATCCACATGCATACGGTCAACACTAAGCATGGAGTTATTTCTTCTGAAATCACATGCTTCCCAAGCAGTGGTGGAGGCAGCATGGGAGTACATGGGGCAAACGACCCACGTCAATTTTTGTTTCTTCTGCTAAATTTAAGCAAATTTTTTATTTTAATTAATTTTATATGTAAATTTTGTGAAATGCACCCCCTGAAATTTGATAATATTGATTTTGACCCCCTAATTTTTTTCTAGATCCGCCATTGTTCCCAAGTGCGCAAAAACCGAACAATTTTGTTGATGCCATAATATTTTGAAAGAGGATTTTATTGAAAAAAATAGTAATGATTTCATGAATTATATAGAAATACATGCAAGTTACATATTGGGGAAAAAGTTTCAAATTATTAAGTATAAGTACTAAATATAATAAATTATAATTTTAAATGTAAGCTTTAAAGACATGGGTTACATTTGTGAGAAAAGTATTGGCTATGATTATTATTATTAAATTACTTTTATTTATTAAATCTAATTCTAATTAGTTAGAATTTTGAATAGAAGTTTAAAGACTTATGTTATTAAAAATTAATCATTGTGATATTTAAATATAATTAAATATAATTTTGAATGATTAAAGATGTATGTTATATATTGTGAAGAAAGTAATGGTCATTTTAAAGACTTATGTTACATTTTGGTTTTGAAATTATTAATTGAGAGCTTTAAATATAATAAATTATAATTTTGAATATAATATTTGAAGATGTAGGTTACATATTGTGAAGAATTTGTGGTCATGAGTTGAAATATAATTAATGGTCATTTGAAATTAGGTTACATTTTTGTTTTGAAACTAATTATTGAGAGTTTTAAATATAATTAAATATTTTTTTGAACAGAAGATTTAAAGATGTAGGTTACATATTGTGAAAAATTAGTGGTCATAAGTTTTAAATGAGATTTATGAGATCTATTAAATATTCAAAAATATTTTTAATTTATTTAGTTTAATTCTATTATTAAATTTTAGTAACCAATTCATATGTCAAGTTGACATAGGTTAACAAATATCAAAATTTAAGAAGAAAATTTAACAAATATCTCTCGGGGTTGTTTGTTAACCGTCGAGCTTTATGTCTTAGCTCCCTTGGATAGGGTGTGTATTAACGTTTAATAATATAAAGTTTTACCGTGAAAAAAAAGAAGAAGAAAAATTATATTTTATAATACTCCCTCTGTTTCTTAATAGATGATGTTTAAGGATTTTTCACGTTAATTAATAAAACGCAAAAACATCATTTAGTTTATCTTTTTTCATAAAAAATACCATTAACTTCATCTATTTTAACCA
>OVAU01001092.1:0-16263 GCA_900406315.1 Biscutella laevigata subsp. laevigata
TAAGTGCATGTACCTGAAAGTATCGAAGTATAGTGATTAAATAACAAAAAAGTAAAATTTTAGTCCCCAAGATCAACCAAAGAACTATTCCTAACAAAAAAGAGAAATCCCGAGTTTGGCAACGGCGCCAATTTAATAAGATTGTGTTTTTTCCCTGGTTCTACTATAGACGAGTAGAGCAGAGAAGAACACAGCTCTTAGGAAATAAAGAAGTCGGGTATATATCGAACCAAATCGGGATGCTTGCTAGGCAATAGAACTTGCATGGTAATTCCTAGGTCTAAGCCACCCCTAGGCATCGGAACAACGCATCCCCAAGCTGATCTAGCATCAAGAATTCGAAAGAAGATCTAGATCAAAGGAATCAATCGAAGATCGAGCTAGAACGAGCTGGATCGAAGTTCAGTCAAGTGATGCTAGCTAGGCTCAGCTGAAAGGCTGAGCTAAACTAGCTGAACTAGCTGGCCGATCAACTCAAGATAGCTCGGAAGCGATTTGGGAGTTGAATGGGAGCTCGGGCCTGAAAGGTTGCAAGTGACGAAGGGTTGCGACCGAGAGACGCGAAGGAAGGGACGCATCCCTTCGCTTGATCCAAAGGCGTCTGTTCGGCTTAAATAAGGGCGAGATCGAACCCTATAAATACCAAGTCTTCGCACTGGTTTTGGGCATCGATTTCCCTTGGGGAGAAACTCACGACAAACACATCAAATACATCGAAACACAAGGCCAATCGAGAACAAGAGATCAAAGCAAGGAAAGATCGAAGAAGGATCGGATATGAATCCTTCGGCGACCAAGGATAAGGAGAAGGCCAAGACTACGGCTAATGATGATCGCGTCTCAAGGGTGAGTGATGGAATGGCTAGACCTTAGCGTGAACGATTGGGTGAATCCGATCCGTTCCTAGACTAAGTGTCCAAGCATGCATCATTTCCCTTAAACTAGATCGGATTTCGTAGACTCGCCGATCTAGTGCTTAAGCCTAAGGCTAGTATGAGCAATCAGATCAAATGGGTTGCGCGAGACTAAGTCTCAGGAGTGAGTGACTAGACCGATTGGGAAAACGTGAGACACGGTTCCGAGAAGAGATGTAGCGAAGATCGAGTGGAATTCAACCTTCGAACCGACTGGATCGCGAAAGAACTTGTAAGCGTAATGGACCAATGGGTTGGATCCGATCTGTCTTAGTATTGGTTGTGTCTCTTGACTAGTAGTGATCTCGATTGGACAGATGGAACGCAATGACCAAGGTGTTGAAGTCCAAGCCGACCTTAAGTGCTCCCCAAGCGATTCCGAGAGCAGACTGCAAGAATGCGTCAAGGCAATGGCTTGACTGATCTAGTGGGTTGATTGAAGAGATTGGCCGCGAAAGACAGTTTAGACTGAAGCCAAGTCACTAAGGGAAAAGAGCGGATCGGCCGTGTTCGGATTTGGCCAAGGACTGAATAGGCCGAAGGTTTGGGGAAAACTGGGTTAAATACTTAGAACGAACCCATTCATAAATTTACATGAACCGAAATCCATACTCACTAAGTTTTCTTGGATTACTTATGTTTACTCGATGTTTCAGGAAACGAAAGTGATTGTGGAAAGGGATTGGTCGAGTGAAGTTCTGAAGTCAAGGAGGATGGGTGATGAAGATAGACTGATACTAGGATCAAACATTGTAATAACTTATATGCAAACAATCATTGTATTGAATCCTTTTGTTCATAAATAAAGAATCAGTTTATCTTATTTCGTATCTTATCTAAGAATTACCTAAGAACTCTGAAAGAATCAAGTAAAAATCAAACTAAGGCTAAAAATGGGGCAAATGGCTAAGTAATTGGCCGTGGGAAGACCTCTGCGTACTTAGAGTCCGGGATGGGTCTTTTCAGGTGTAGGGTCTGAGGGATAAGGCTTGTGAGGTGTTGAGGAAATTCAAAAAGTATTGAGATGGTTTTAAGAAGCTGAATAAGAGTTGATCGTTCGTGCAATCTTTGATCCTAGAAAGAAATGAATTATTGTAAGTTGTGTTTTGAGATTTTGTATGAGAAAGATATTGTAGACGCTAGAGAAATGTATCAATCAATTTTCTGAGTACAATGTACTTGGTTTGTGGAAACTTAAGGGTATAAAGTTTCCGATTTTATCAGAAATTGCAAAGGATTTATTTGCAATGCAAGTGTCATATGTGGCTCAGAGAATGCATTCAGCACTAGCGGTCGAGTTTTGGAGCTATATAGGAATTGTCTAACTCATTATATGATAGAGGTCTTACTATGCACTGAGTAGTGGATGAAAGCAGACATTCAAATAAGTGAAGCTACAATTCTCACCAAGGAACAAATGCTAGTTGATGTTGAGCTTCTAGATAATTTGGAAAAGCGTAAGTGTTTACTGCATGTTCGCATTGTTTAATACCCAAGCGTGCTAAGATAGAAAAATTTGACTGGTTTGCATTATTGTCCTTTTACTCAGGTTGTTTATTTACTTTGTTGTTCAATTTGTGTCCTCTTACTCATGTTGTTTACTTTGTTATTCAGTTTGATTAGTATCCTATAAAGCCAATCTGATTATATTGTCTTCATATTCAGGTTTAGGTTTTTGGAGTCGGACAACAGGTTTAGGTTTTTGGAGTCGGACAACATCGAGGAAGTTATTCAAGAGACAGGACTCATGAAGGAAGTCTAGGAAGTCATTCATAATACATTATCGAACTTTAGGAAGCATTGGTTCTGAACTTTAATTCATGTCTGGATTCATTTCTCATGTTCATATTTATTTGTCATGTTTGGATTACACTATGGGAAATATGAACTTATTTGCAAGTCTGAGTATTGCAGGTTTCGACCACTTGACTATGAATCTGAGTATTGCAGTTTTTAGTTCAATTCAATTCGAGTTTTGGGTCAAAAATCCGAACTAAACCGGACACAAACCAACCCGGAAAATTTTCGAATTACATTCACATGGCAAAAACCAACTTGGACCCAGAAATTCATAATCGAACTCAACCTGGAATTTTTTTGTAATCCAAATGGGTACTAAATATTTAAAGTTGATAACTCGAAACACGATAGAGATAACCCGAAATTCGATCAGGCTCCCAAACGCCTTATAGGCGTGGTTGGTAGAGTGGAGTGGGAGATAGGAGCTGTAAATAGCTGGGAGCGGGAGCTGTGAGCTGGGAGTTGAAAGCTGGGAGTAAAAGCTGAGAATGAAAGTTGTGAGTTGTGAGTCAAAACTAGGAATGTAAAATTATATTTTAAAAAATAAAATTATAATTTTAAAATGAAATGAAATAAATTATTTTATTATTAAAGTAAAAAATCAAAAAAAAATTGAAAAATTCAAAAAATCAAAAAAAAAATCAAAAAAATAACTAAAAATTAAAATAATCTGTCTATGACTTCTCGATATATGTATTGTTAATACAATTGAATATCTTTATCAATCTTCATCAAAAAAAATAGTTGATTTAATTAGGTTTTAGATGTAAATAATTATATAACTTTTAATAACAAAATAATTTTGTTCATTAGTTTTGAAATTTTGTTGGTGAAAAAATAGTCTTTAAAACTTATTTACTATAATCTAATGCAGTTATAAAAAGTAAATAAAATAAAAATAATATATCTATAACTTTTCCATATATGTATTGCAATGTTATCTCAGATAAAAATAACTAAACAATTTAGTGTTGATAAATAAAAACTAATTTTAGAATTTTAATAAAATAATATCATTTAAGATTTTAGATTTTAATAATTATATAATTTTTAATAACAAAATCTATTGAGTTAATTCAAATTATTTGAGATTTTGTTGGAGAAAAAATAGTTTTTAAAATATTTTTTATTTTTATTCTAGTAAAAATATTTCTTAGAATCCGGCCAATTATAATTAAATAATTTTAGATTTTAGATTTAAATAGTTATTTCACTGAAATTATTTGTTTAATTAAAGTTATTTAAAATTTTGAAAATTTGTTGGAGAAAAAAAAGATTTTTTAATTAAACAATAATTTATAAGAATCTTTATAGCCTAACGTGAATCTAACGCTTCGTTTATGAGCGTTATAACGCAAGTGGGAAGAAAGGAAATTGGCACGTGTAATCAAAAAGTAAAAAATCTTTGATTGGCGGTGAGGGATCGAGCGTGTGACGCAACAACTCTCCAAACACTCATTCCAATCATGCATATAGTTTATGTCTAATTAGCTATCTAACCAAGAAACATAAGAAATTACCGTAATTGTTCGTTATCCTAACCTACCTATGACCCATTTAACAAATAGTGGGCTTTCTTCGGCCCATTTATAATCTTTCAATCTCAAGATAAAAACAATAAACTAGTCGGATCTGAAGAGATAGACAGTGTGGCAGTGGACGAACGATGTCTGCGGCAGTAACACCATCTCTGTCTCTCTCGAATTTCAGACCAAGATTTCAAAATCCAGCTAAAACCCACCATTTATCTCCACTCTCTTTGTCTGTTTCAAGGAAAAATAACTCATTTTTTGACATACAAGCTCCTCCTAATCCTAGTGTTCTTCTTCTTCACCAGGGAAAAAACAAACTATGGAGATTCTCTGCAGTTCCAGATGAAATTTCTCAGGAGATCGTTTCGTCTTCCGATTCTTCTTCTTCCGAAGCTATTGTGTCTAGTGGTGATCAAGATGGTGTTGCTTTGATTATTCAAGTACTTCTCGTTGTCGCTTTTGTAGCCCTCACAGTTCTCACCATTGGTGTAAGTTTCATCCACAATCCAATCTTATCCATAACTTGTCAAAATTGAATAAAGAACCGAACAAGGAACAAGATCCTGACAGGAAATATCTTATCAGGTTGTGTACATCGGAGTGACTGAATTTCTAGGGAAGAGAGAGAGAGAGAAGTTTGAGAAAGAAGAGGCAGCAAAGAAATCTAAGAAGAGTGGGAAGAAGAAAGCAACAAGAGCCAAAGCTGGTCCAAGAGGTTTCGGTCAGAAGGTTGAAGATGACGACATGGACATTGATGTTGAATGATTTAATTCCATTGTTAGAAAGAGAGAGTGTTCGATACTGTGTTTGTAAGCCTCTGCGATTGTCATATCTATCAAATGTTTCTTGGGTAACAAGCAATATCTAAACATACAAGTCTGCAAATACCAGAAACGAAAGAGTGCCTCGCGAAATAGATTATAAAGAGTTTAAAAGAAACAAATTACACAAGGAGGGGGTCTAAAAACTCTAAAACCAGGATTGTCCTAAATGCATCAACATTCTCTCTTCTACACAATGGGAATAACAAAGCCATTCTCGTTGTGCGAAGGAAACCCTAACATCCTCACCATTTCACAACCCATCTTTACACCATTCTCTGCACTTTTTCACTCTTACTCATCAGCCTAAGGAGGGATGTTTGGTTCTATTTATAGAAAAACAGTAAGAAACTACACAATTTTACAGATTTTGCAGAGAAAACAAAGCTCTCTTCAACAATTTCCCCGCAGATTATTTCCAGTTTAGATCTTACCTAACTCTCAAAACGCAATGGCAGACCCTTCCACCCTAATTACGCTGTACAACACTTACGGCCTTAAGCCATCTGAGGCTGATTTAGGGACTGCAGACCCATTCTCCTCTCTGCATATAAAGACAACCACATTGAGATATAGATATGCTTACAGTCTCTCTCTCTCTCCCTCAGATACTGATCATAGAAGGCTCTTTGACCAAGAAGAGCAACAGAAAGCAAAGGGGTCATGAAGATTTTGGGTTTGTAGCACAAAAAGTCTGAAACTTTGGACCCACAGAAGAGGGAAAACATATACATTACCTCCAGCGGCAACGAGCTTTTCAACACGGGCAACAATATGCTTTCCATAAGTGTATTTCTTTAATGCATTAAGATGCACTTTAATCCGAGTAAGTATCAGCTCACGGTGTTGGTCATCGCATGTCTCCAGAACTTTTTGCACTACATAGTTTGCAAACTGATCCTTCATCATCGCCTATATACACACACACAAGGAATAAGCATATGAGGTTGCAAGTATTCTTCATTTTCCCTGACAATCATCTCAAAAGTATGTGTTTGACAAACCTGAAGAGGCTCGTTTTCATCAGTTGTGCCCAGCATCTCATTAACAAGCAATTCTCGTTCCTCCGGACCTCCAAAAGTCAAACATTTCTCAACAACGTTTGAAGCAAACTTTTGCTGGCTCATCTGAACAATCTTCCCTGCTAATTCCTTGATTATCACAGTACGCTCATCAGGTTTTCCATGCTCCAGTACATGCTGTCCACAAAACGGTCATCAGCTTTTAGCAAACAATATAAAATCACCAGTTGCAGAAAAAACTCAATATATTTACAGACCTGGATAACATAGTTCCCATACTGATCTTGGGCCAGCATACTAACAGTGGACAGGATTTCTTCCATAACCTTACTCTGTGTATCCGGTTCATGGCAGTGCTCCAATACCCTCTGCAACATGAGAAGAAAAAGTGTGTTACGTAGAAGCATACGATCAAGATAACTGTCCTTTGTTTTATTACTAAGAGCAATTACCTGAATAACACGGCATCCGTAGGGGTGAGTGGAGAGTGTCACAACTTGACCAAAGAAAGTCGAAATAATAAATTCGATGTTTTCTTCGGGCACACATTCAATGCACTTCTGAACCACATGGTTCCCATTCTGATCACGTACGCATCGCATCACATGTCCATCAAGTTCTCTCACCATCTTAATTTTCTGGTCTAGATCAACCACCTCAATTGCCTGAAAAGGTAAAAAAAGAAGGAATGAAACGGAAAGCAGAAAGCTATAGACTAAGAGGCTAAACATTGCTAAAGAGTTTCCATGCTAAATATTCTTGAGAACGACAGATTGGCAAAAGGATGTACAGAGAACATGAAACGAGTGAGAATTAGATTATTTACCTTCTGGATGACACGACATCCATACATCTGTAAGCTAAGAGGCAAAACATTGCTAAAGAGTTTCTCTGCTAATTCTCTCCTCTGTGCCGGGAGTCCATGCTCAAAGAACTGTAGGAAGATTAGCAAAATTCAGGAGTATTTTCTTTTAACAAAACTAACCAAAAAAAGAAGAATAGATAAACTACCTTTTGAATCACATAGTTCCCGAAAACGTCGGTCATCAGGGCAAGAGCTTGCGGCATGATCTCCTCATAAACCATGTTCTTCTCATCAGTTGTTGCTGTCTCGAGTTTCTGCTGAATAAACCGGCTCCCATATTGATCCGCACTGGTTGGTCATTGAGTAAAAAGTCCAAAATACGTCTCACTGTGTTAGCTTGGGACAAATCTTAGACAAGAAAAAAGATAGAGAGTTTCAAGGAAATACCTGAACTCTACAACATGGCCAACTATTTCAGAAAGCTCAAATCCTCTTGTTTTGTTACTTTTGAACTCTTCAAGCAAAGAAGATCCAAAGCCTTCATCCAAACTAGCATCCATGTGCCAAGAACTCATTACACCTCCTGAATAGTTTCTTGCTGCAGAGGGATATCGCATATTAACTTCTCCTCGCCTCATAGGGCTAAGAGGTGTCACAAGAGAATTTGGCATAACATGATGAGCCAGTGGGCTACCAGGATATGACATATTAGACCCAAATGTTGGGCTACCATAATAGCTATGGCTGTTAGGGCTCCCAGATTTGTACGGGGCACCATATTGTGATTTCTGAGCCCCGAGATAAGCCCTCTGGAGTTCAAGCATATTCATGTATGAATTACCCATAAAGCTCCTGTCAATGGAAGGATCATTGAGAAGATCAAGTGAATCCGCATTTTCAGAGAACCTCGTGTACTGATGATACATTGGGTCGGCTATATGTGACTGCAGACCAGCACCTCCTCCCATTATACGATTACTCATCCTGCCAAGATTACGTGATTCAGAGAGGTTTTGACCAGAAGATGCAAACCCTCCGCCATGAAGTCTGGAGTCAACTGCAGAAAATCCCAAAGCAGAAGCATCTTCATACATTGGAGAAAAATTATTAGTCCCAAGCTGGCTAGCCATCATAGCTACAGCTGGATCTAATGCGTAATTGTTCACACAATAGTTTGGGGTATCAAGATGCTGGTAAGGACCAGGTAGTCCACCTCCGCCATTATAAGCAGCTCCTTGTGACCCTCTCAATTGGGCAGCCCTGTAAGAACCAGTTGCTTTGTGGGCTTGATCAAATTTGTTTGGGAACCCATGCTGATTGACTTCGCTATGCCCACCCTGCAGTCCAAACATATAGTTCCTGACCTTTTCGACATCCTGCTCAGCCTGACCTTGATCATCTAAACCACCACTATCTAACAGATTCATGCCAGATAAGGCAGCAGCAAGATCAGAAGACTCGTCGAGACCAGAGGTAACACCATTGAACGGACTATGGTTACTTGTGTTCCTCTTATCATTTGAACTCACTCTCCCACTTCCAATGGGAGTAAGGCAGGGACTAGGCACCCTAGCAATGGCCTGCGGATCTGGAGTTCCAGTTCTCGACAAAGAAGAACCCAGAACGGCTGCATAGCTGTACTGAGATGGTGCAGTATTGGCTTGTGAGGCGGATGGAGACTGATTATTTGTGGAGTCCACATTTTCATCAAAGGCATTGCGACTCGCAGGGCGTGAGGGCTGCTGCGAGACAGGGTTTCCATGCCCCATGTCAGCCTGCACAGAAGCATCCACCACGATTACATAAACAAGAATATTCACGGAAGAAAATTACACAACACAAACGTGACAGTTATGTAAAATCAATTGTGCTTGAGATCACAGAATATCATCCAGTGAAGATGTTTGCATAGATAAGCAAACACCATAACAAAAAGGAAAAAAAAAGCAACCATCAGAAAGAGAAAACACCAAGACAATATCCAAGCATCGATAGCAAAACTAAAAGTAGAAGATAGTAATAAGCATCCAACTCAGAAATCACCAACCTGAAAAATATCAGCAAAACTCTTCGGCTTGCCTCCAAGACCCAAACTAGGCAAACCAATCAGGCCATTAGCATCCCACTCTGAAGAAGAAGCACTACTCTTCTCAGTCTCAAAATCTTGTTGCTGCTTCATTTGCTCAAAACCAGGTGGCAAAGAGAACAAAGATCGACTCTCATTCACTTTTCTCCTGTCACCAATACCGCCTAAAACTGTGCTACTCCCTTTAACCCTCTGAGCAACCCTCAAATCTTCTCTAGACATCAAAGGCGGAGGCAACCTCGGATTCAACTTCATATTAGCATAGTAATAAGACAAGTAAGCTGGATCTTTCCTAAACTCATCATCTCCGTTGTTCACTCCACCAAACGGAGCCCCTCCGCCGCCGCTGAAAAGCCCTCCGGCAGCACTCACAGAACCATCCACAGTCGGCGGAGCAGAGCCGCTTCTGTACAGGTTAAGCTCCCGCTCGAGCTCAGCAGCTTCTTCTTGACGTCGCTGCTGCTCACCGAGCAATACTCCAATCTCCTTCTCATAATCATCCCCAAAGGATGATTCATCGTTACCTCTAAGCATCGGCCTTCTTCCCAGTTCCGGCATCATATTGATCTAACAACAAGAACCCCAAAATCAATTACGCAAAAAACTATTTGAAAAATCCTAAAGATCAAACCTTTTCTACCTCTATAGATACAATCCCCAAAATTCTCTTATAAAACTAACCCAAAGATCAAAACTTTAAGCGCTTCTCAAACCCATTCCAGAGATTCTACCGATGATTGATTTTCCATAGGAGTGTTTTTGTTGTTTTAAGTTAAAAAAAAAAACCCCTACGAAGACAATATGAAGAGAGCTAAATTGAGCTCAACACGGGGAAAAAATGGATTTTATAGTGTTGACGTAAAATATCCGACGGCGATGCAAACAACCTTAGGGTTTCTCTTCTTGTGCCATTTTACTTACTAAACTTCAAGGGCAAAAACATAAAAAAGTTACTAACAAATTATTATTGCAAAACGAAATGAAACATAAATTTTAAGATATTTGAATTGATGAACAATGTTATTTTTTAATATGTTATACCCAATCAAATGATTTCCCGCGTATATTATTTTATAAATATATATTTTTTAAGCGAAAATTTATTGTTTGAAATCCACGTCATTCGGTAAAAGTTATAAAATAACATTCAAATTTAGAATATGAAATAATAATACAATTACGATATTTTTAGAGTTATATATATATTTAGAAGATGTAATATTTCTCTCATATGAAAATTCTATAATATAAAATAACACAAAAATCTAATATATAAAATATTATTATCCAATATATGAATCTTCAAATATGAAAACTATTTTATTTATGTTTGATATTGATAAAAATAAAACGCGGGAATTTCTTGCTTGGAATCCACGTTATTCAAATCTTTTATTATTAAAATAGAGCGCGAGAATTTATTGTTTGGATTCCACGTTATACCGTATTTTCTTTTAAATAAATCAACACGTGTCTTTAAACATGAAACAACTATTAAATTTACAATAATCAAATAATTTAGAATTTTGGGATATTCATATCCAAAGAATTTAAATACATTCTAAAATTTTTAAATTTTATAATATAAAATAAATTAGTAGACATAAATTCTTTTTTTTAAACAACGACAAAAATTCTAGTATGCAAGATATTGCAAACAAAAGCATGAACATTCAAATATGAAAAATAATTTTATTTTCATTTGTAGTTTTGACGAACCTATTGTTTATAAGCTTGATCCATTCAAAATGTTATACATTTAGATTTCTTTGTTGAATTTTGTCTGTATCCTTAATTTTGAACTCAATCCAATTTTGTGTACTCCCACGCAGTGGATATTTATACTTATTAGACTGTGGTTTATCATTGGTTTAATTGTGCATATATGTATTGGTTTAGATCAATTTCGGTTTAGGTAGTTTGTATATAAACTTTGTAATTAAGCTTTTGTACGATCGAGAAGATTAAATGAATAACAGAAAATTCAGTTTGAATCTTCTTTCTATTATGGTATCAGAGCAATTTTCTGCTCGTCTTCTCTGATTTTTCTTCCTATTTCTGTTTGCGTCTCTCGCTTTGCTTCATTTCTTCTATCCTGAACCTGTTTTAGACTTCGGATCGGTGATTTTTTTTTAAAGTCATATCGAAACGTTTGGAGTTCTTATCAGCTGAATCGGTGTGAAGTAATGGTGAAACAAGGCAAGAAACTCAAAACTCGTGAGGTGTCTACTGATTCTGAAGTATCGACAATGAAGACTCGTGTTGGATCTGTTCCTCGATTTGAATCAGAAGCAATTCCTCCGATTTTGGTGAATATAGTCTCAGGTGGAGCTCCGTATACTAGTATGCCATCTTATGATAACATACACAGTTCGTTCTACTTACATTCAGGAGATCACCCAGGTTTATGTGTTGTTACTCAAACTCTTGACGGATCTAATTACAACAACTGGTCTATTGCTATGCGTATGAGTCTAGAAGCTAAGAATAAGATTAGCTTTGTTGATGGAACTCTACCTAGGCCAGAAATTGCAGATCCGTTGTTTAATATCTGGAATCGTTGCAACAGCATGGTTAAGTTGTGGATATTGAATGATGTTAGTCACGAAATCTATGCAAGCATATTCTACTATGCAGATGCAGCAGAAATGTGGATGGATTTACACTCTAGGTTCAGAGTTAATAATCTCCCTCGGAAGTATCAGATCGAACAATCCATTGCCAGTCTCAGGCAAGGAAATCTCGATTTGTCTACCTATTACACGAGGAAGAAGATATTGTGGGAACAATTGTCTAATACTCGAATGAGTTCTGGGAAGAGATGTGATTGTGATCAAGTTAGAGAACTGCTGGAGGAAGCAGAAACTAGTCGAATCATTCAGTTTCTAATGGGATTGAATGACAACTTTGCCAACATTCGAGGACATATTCTTAACCTGAAACCGAGACCAAGTATGCAAGATATATATAACATGTTAGATCAGGATGAAAGTCAACGTGTGGTTGGAGCTACTAATCGTGAGTTACAGACTCCTGCAGCTTTTCATGTGCAAGATGATCTCAACACTGAACAACATCAGGTGAATTACACTCAAGGCACCTATCAGAAACCAAAGTGTTCTTACTGTCACAAATTGGGTCACACCATTGACAGATGTTACAAGAAACATGGTTTCCCTCCAGGGATGCTGAAACCAAAGAAGTCAGTGAGTGATAAACCTTCTGGTTCAGCTAATGAGACTGTTTCTCAAGTTCAAGTTATCGAAGAACAAGATACTCAGTCACCTTGTACAGACTTGAGTTCAGAACAGATGCAGACTATGATTTCCTACCTAAGTACTAAGCTACATGCTCAGAACGTTACTCCGTCTCCTGTGAAAGCTCATGCTTCGTCTTCTAACTCTGCTCATGTTGTCTCTCAGATTACAGGTAGCGTTACCAACGATTTTTCCCCTCTCTTTCATTCTGCTTATCTCGACATGTCAGTTTCTTCTATAGCTCGAAAATTGGATGTGTCTCTTAGTTCTTGGATTATAGACTCGGGGGCTACTCATCATGTTTGCGTGTCTAGAGAGTTATTCGAATCTTATACTCCCTTAGACAAAACCTTTGTGACCTTACCTAATGGGGGAATGATTAAGATAGAAGGAACTGGATATATTCAATTAACTGATGCTATTTCTCTCCACAATGTGTTGTTTATTCCTGTCTTCAAGTTGAATTTGTTAAGTGTCAGTGTTTTATCTGCAACTTTGAATGTGGAAATTTCTTTCAATACTGCTACTTGTTGTATTCAGGATGTTACTCGGGGATTGACGATTGGTCAAGGTAGTCAAGTGGGAAGTCTTTACATATTGGATGTTCGTAATAATCATAAGTATGTTTCTTTATCAGGTATTTCTCCGTCTTGTTATAGTGTGAAACTTGATAGTAGCATTTGGCATAAAAGGTTAGGACATCCATCTGTGGACAGATTACATGAGTTGGCTGATGTACTGAGTCTTACCAAAGCAAAAGTTAATAAAATGCATACTGAAGTTTGTCATGTGTGCCATTTATCAAAGCAGAAACATTTAGTTTTTCCTTCAAGACAGAATATGTGTACATCTGCATTTGATTTGTTGCATATCGATACTTGGGGACCTTTTTCAGTCTCGACTCATGATGGTTACAAATACTTCCTCACTATAGTAGATGACTTTAGTAGAGCAACTTGGGTGTATCTGTTGAAAGCCAAATCTGATGTGTTGTCTGTTTTTCCTGACTTTGTCAATATGATTGAAACTCAATACAGCACTAGAATCAAGTCAGTTAGATCAGATAATGCTCATGAATTGAATTTCTTGGATTTTTATGCATCTAAAGGTATTGTCTCTTATAAGTCTTGTCCTGAAACTCCTGATCAAAACTCTGTGGTTGAGAGAAAACATCAGCACATATTGAATGTAGCTAGGGCTCTTTTGTTTCAATCTCACATTCCTTTGGAGTATTGGGGTGATTGTGTCTTAGCTGATGTGTTCCTAATTAATAGGATTCCCACTCGTGTTCTAGAAAACAAATCACCGTATGAAAGATTAATGGGTAGAGTTCCTGTCTATGAATCTCTGAAGGTCTTTGGGTGCTTATGTTATAGTTCAACTTCAGTTAAGAGTCGAACCAAATTTGATCCAAGGGCTAGAGCATGTGTCTTTCTAGATTACCCAGCAGGTTACAAAGGCTATAGATTGTTAGACTTGGAGACACATACCATTTTCATTTCTCGACATGTCGTGTTTCATGAGGAAACTTTTCCTTTTGCTTCTACTGCCATTACAGAGAATGCAAAAGCTTTCTTTCCTCCTTCACTTCTTCCTGCTCCCTCTGATGGTTTGCCTTCTGCGAATACATCTTCTGATGCTCAACCCATCCTTGTTGAGACATCTTCTGAGGTTCCTCTTCCTTCTGGAACAAGGCCTCACAGAGTTAAGAGAACCCCCGCCAACTTGCAGGACTTTCATTGTTATAACAGTACTAGTACTAATACTACTCCTTATCCTATTGCCAATTATGTTTCTTATTCTTATATAACTGAGCCTTATAAAGCTTTCATTCTCACTATCACCAAAATCAAAGATCCCACAAAATTTTCAGAAGCTTTGCTTGATCAAGGATGGTGTGATGCAATGAACTTGGAGATTGGTAATATGGAACGCACTTGTACTTGGTCTGTTTGTGAATTGCCTGCAGGGAAAATTGCCATTGGTTGTAGGTGGATTTTCAAAACAAAATATGATCCAGACGGTAGTATTGAACGCCTCCAGGCTCGGTTGGTAGCTCAGGGTTTTACAAAAGAGGAAGGTATAGATTATGGAGAAACGTTTTCCCCTGTGGCCAAGCTCTCTACTGTTCGTATTTTGCTTGTTGTTGCAGCAAAGAAGAACTGGTTCATTAACCAACTAGACATATCGAATGCGTTTTTAAATGGTGATTTAGATGAAGAGATATTTATGCAACTTCCTCCTGGTTATGCTTCTCTACGAGGCACAGAGGATTCTTCAAACTTGGTTTGTAAGTTGCATAAGTTGATCTATGGTCTTAAACAGGCTTCGCGCCAATGGTATTTGAAGTTGTCTTCTACTTTCTTGGCTATGGGATTCACTAAATCACAGAGTGATCATACTCTCTTTATCAAGAAGTAGAATGACTTGTTTTTGGCGATTTTGGTGTATGTTGATGACATTCTCATCACTGGGAATGATGAAGCAGCCATTAAGGCATTTACAGCAGATTTGAGCACTCATTTTCAGCTTCGTGATCTTGGCACTTTGAGGTATTTCTTAGGCCTTGAAGTGGCTCGTTCTGCTGCAGGCATTGCTATTAATCAACGCAAGTACACTCTGTAACTTCTTGATGAGAGTGGTTGTTTAGGATGCAAGCCTTCTTCCATTCCTATGGATCCGTCTATCAAACTCTCGAAGGACGTTGGCAAGCCACTAGAGAATCCCAAGCTCTATCGGACACTCGTTGGTAAACTGATGTATTTGGCTATTACTTGGCCCGATATATCGTTTGCTCTCACCAAGTTGTGCCAATTCTCCTCTGATCCAAGAGAAGAGCATTTGCAGGCTGTGTACAAAGTTCTTCGATATCTTAAAGGCACTGTGGGACAGGGATTGTTCTTTGCCGCCACAGGAACCTTGGATCTTCGAGGTTTTGCGGATTTCGACTGGGCGTCATGCCCGTATTCTCGCAAATCGATTACTGGTTTTGCAATGTTTCTAGGCGATTCTCTTGTCTCTTGGAAATCGAAGAAACAGCGAACCGTGTCTTTAAGCACTGCTGAAGCTGAGTTCAGGGCCATGTCAAAAGCTGCTTGTGAGATGACTTGGATTGTCCGTATTCTGAATGACCTACAAGTTTCTTGTTCTCAGCCAGCACCTCTGTTTTGTGATAACACTGTTGCACTTCACATTGCCAACAATTCCGTGTATCACGAGAGAACAAAACGTGTTGATCTCGACTATTACAGCATTCGAGAGAAGATCGAAGATGGATTGATCAAAACCATGCACGTGAGGACTCAGTTTCAGCTTGCTGACGTTCTCGCGAAACCTTTATATCCAGCTATGTTCCGGGAACTCATAGGCAAGATGGGTGTTCTCGACATCTACGCACCTCCATCCTGACGGGGGGTATTAAACTGTGGTTTATCATTGGTTTAATTGTGCATATATGTATTGGTTTAGATCAATTTCGGTTTAGGTAGTTTGTATATAAACTCTGTAATTAAGCTTTTGTACGATCGAGAAGATTAAATGAATAACAGAAAATTCAGTTTGAATCTTCTTTCTATTAATACTCATCAACAATCAATCACATTGACATTTATATTCAGATATACAAGAATTCAAGTTTGAGTGTCCTTGAAAATCTAAACATGTGAGTTCTTAGTTATGTTTTAAGGTTTATAGAGTTTGTTTATGAGACAAATTAGAACTTTTGAATTGCCTTTGATGGTCTTCATTTTGAGAAGATTAACTATTTCGTGAGAATTGTGAAATGTTAGAAGTACTCCAACTGAACTAACTTGACCAAACCAAATCAAATAAATTGAAAACTAATTTGGTTATTTTTGTTCAAATTTATTATTATCAAAATTAACAGATTACTCGATTAATCGAATCGAATTGAACCATTTGACATAAGGCTTAGTTGGATGGATTGACGCAGTTCTAAGAATAAATTTCATATACTTAAATGTTATTTTCCCATAATATATATATATATATATATATATATATATA
>OVAU01001093.1:2172-13423 GCA_900406315.1 Biscutella laevigata subsp. laevigata
ATGAAGAAATGACACCTAACTAATGATGTGTTTACAAGAAAAGAAATATTAGTGTCTTTGCAAATGACACATCATGATTTGGTACTAGTAATATGACACATCATTTTACATGTGTCATGAGAGTGATGAATAATCACATATATTTCTTAATAGTAATAAATATGAAGGTTTTTGTTCAGTTTTTGGATTTGTCTTTAGAGATTGTGTTTTTTTCGGTTTAACTTGCATGCACTTTCTGAATTCCGCTGATATGTTGATTTGCTGGCAAAATAATAAAAATGAACATATACACTAATTATCATGGTAATTAAAAATTATCTCGATTTTTTTTCTTCTAAAAGTTGTATTTAGGTTATTAGATTATGGAGAAACAAAACATTAAGTTGAATTGACGCAATCACATATAAATTAATGATTGATAAATATATGTTTAAATTGTACAACACATATTATAAATATAAAGAGAATATGTACTACTAAATCAATCTACTATATATATAATATAACAGAAGAAGAGTGTGTTCTCCCAACATTTACATATACACATATGTTGCCACATATACACACTTATATCAATACTTTGTTTTTACAGTTTTTTTTTGTCAATAATCTTTATATTATTATTTCAGAATCACTTCAGAAAATAACATTTAAATTATTAAAATATTACATGACACGCTATTAGAAAAAATTAATTTAAAGAACAAAATAAAAATATTCACTAAAGATAAAATTGAAAATCTATGTAATTTTCATCAAGGATAAAACTGGAAATATATGTATAATACTTTTTATTGAGAATTAAATATTTTCTCACAATATTTTTATTCAAAAACGAATTTTCAATTTAATTTTAATTTAAACACGAATTTTAAAAGAATTTTTAATATCAAATTATTTTAATATTAGATTTATCCTTTTAAAAAAGATCATAATTTATCTCTCTTTTTAAATATTTCAATATTCAATTTTTTGTATAGTATATTGTATAATTACTATAATTTAAATATAACTTTTTGTATATGTAATTATGCTCTACATAATTTTATCTTCTCATATATATTAATATTTTTAACCTACACCTAAATCGAAATATAATTTAGTATCTCCAAAATTATAAATTTCTATTTTTTGTCAACACATATCTATTATGAAAAAAATACAAGATATACATATTTTTATCCAATACATAGTATAATTTGAATAATTTAAATATAAGTTTTAGTATGTAATAATCATGTTATACATAATTTATATCCTTATATATATTTACATATCTACAATATTATTTTAGAATCATTTTTATAAATATAAACTAATATCATAAAAAATTATACTATATGTCATTCGAAAATTATTTTAAGGAATAAAACTAAAAACTTCAAATAAAATTTAAATAAATATAATTTAAATTGATAATTGGAGATTTTATCAAAATAAATCTAATAAATTTTAAATAGAGATAAACAAAATTATATAAATTTTTCTCTAGATAAATCTAAAAAACAAAAACAATAATATTTTAATATTTTAACAGTATAGAATTCAAATAATTTTTTTAAATTTTCCTAAAACAAATTATAATAGAATTTCAATAAATAAATTGAAATTTATTATAATTTTTTTTGTCAAGATATATATAAATCTAACCAAAATAAAGAAATATTTTCTTATTAGCCAATAAATATATAAAGTTTCAACTTGAAATTTTTCCTAAGACAAATATAATAAAATTTAATTCGAGATTTCTTATTACAAATTTTGTACATAAAATCTAATAAATATAACAATAAATCAAATTATATTAATATTGGATTTTTATGCTAGAAACGTGTTTTAAACAACTTTTATAAAAAAATAGTTAAAATTTTATCTCAATACAATGGTAAAGCGGGTTAATCAACAGAGAAAATCTTGATTCAAATTCAATATATAACTAATATTATTATTCTTTTCAAAATAAATTATTATTTAATTAAATAAATTTACAAACAATTATTCATTAATAATTATTAAGCACATGAAGCTCTGATACCACTCATCGGGTTGAAGAGGGGTTTCAACTCTCTCAAAGAAACAAGCAAGTTTGAAATTTTGTTGAAGGAAAAGTCGAAAAGCTTCAAGTTTTATTGCAGAAAGAGCAAAAGTTTCAAGCTTTGTTGTAGGAAACATAAAGTTGCAAGTTTTGCAGCTGGATCTTAAAAAGCTTAAACTTGGTAGAATGAAAACTCAAAATCTTCATGTTTTGTCGCATAAACAAAGAAATATTCAAGCTTTATTGCAAAACCTTTAGAAAGACTAAAGCTTTGAACTTTATCCAAAAGTTTCAAGTTTTGTACACGTATGGAGTTTTGCAAAAGAAAGGGTGACATGTCACATATCTGAAAATGAAAGTTTTGTTTCACAGATTTGAAGGTTGAAGTTTTGTTTCAAGAGTTGAAGTTGGATGACACAGGTTCGTTTGTGATCTTGAGTTGTTAGAATGAGTCGGCGTTCAGTCATAAAGCAAAGAAGAATAAGAAAAAAAGTTTGGTTTTTGCGGTGAAATGGTATATTTTAAAGTGTTGAACGGGATGATTCTTGGGTACAACAACATTTCAAGGGTTTGTTGGTACAATGTCAAATGATACGAGCCTGAGGAAGAAGAAGATGGTGTCTGGTTATTGTTGATGACGCCTTTATGGGAGAAAGAGAAACACATGGAAACTGCTACAATGTTGTCAGGTTTGTGAAATCTGAAGAATTTGCATGGTTTTGTCCAATGATTTATGAGTGCTATAATATTGTGAGTTCTGGTTTCAAAGGCTTACACGTGAATCCAGTTGCACAATATTAGAGTGATTAAGAGACTAGAGATTGAAGAATCAACCAGGAATTCTTGTTATGAATTTGTTTGAGTTTAAAACTGATTGTTGTGGAGGTTTTCTACAGCTGTGTGGGTTGTTGATCATTGGTTTATTTCCAGTGCAGTCATTTGTTGATGTTTGTATGATATGTTTCTTGTTTACTTAATGGTTCTGCACATAAAGAAAAATAAAATCTCGTTGAAAAACTAGGAACGTATATCAGATTGTGTGTTGCTTAATATGCTGGTAGAAGTTAAAATGCAGCTGTGATTGTGAATGGTTAGAAGAATAACTGTTTTTAGCACTTATGAATCTCAGGTCTGGGGACGCCTCAGAAGTTGGATTGGTGTGTGTTTCAAGGCTATTATAATTATTGAGTGAAGTTTCAATTGACATTCAGGAGAAGAGCAAGTGGGTGAAGAAACATCAAGAGAAGCCAATAACTCCCCATAAAGGGAAGACAAGCCAACGCTCCTACGAAAAATCGAATCTCCTATCTAGTAAGAAGACATAGACACAATACTACCGTTTAAGGCAAGACCCTTCTCACTTCAAATTTGAAAATTTAACTGATGAAACTTCAAATATGAAGTATTTCTATCCAAAACAATAAAATGAAATTTGAAGTTTTAAACTTCATATTTGGGGACAAAAACTTTTTATATTTGAAATTATGGAATATTTTCTGGAGATGCTCTTAACTCCCTTATTGACCGTATTACTCTACTTAACATTTTGAATTACATACTAAAACTTGGTCGTCGAAAAACACATGGTCTCGAAAGTTCCTCCTCTTAGGGTTGTATCTCCTTCGATCTTTGAATCGATTGTTCAATTCCAGTTTTAAGCTGGTTTTCTTCTAATCTCTTGTTTGTCTCTCTCTCCTCTTTCTGTTAGTACCATTTTCCCCAAATTTGGTCTTAATTTCATTGGCTTCAGTTGGTCTTAAGCTTCACATTCTTAGTGGCCAATTATCTTTATCTTCTTGGCCAATTTCCTCAGAAGCACTCAATCAATATCTGTCTCCCATAATTGCTCCATTATTCCCTTATTTCGAGCTCCAAAAGCGCGGTAGTTCATTCTGGGCTTGCGCATAGTTCTCCATCTTGAAAGGAAAATTCACTTGCTCAAGTATCCGAAGTTGCAATGAAAATACTTCATTGGAATTGTCAGGGGTTGAGGAATCCCCTGACAATTCGCCATCTTAGAGATATCAAGAGGAAATTCTCCCCGGATATCTTGTTCCTAGTTGAGACAAAGAACAAAGATGATTACGTAAAGCGGTTATGCAAGAAGCTGTCTTTTGATAACTTCTTTTTGGTGCCTCCTGTGGGTCTCAGTGGAGGGTTAGCAATTCTCTGGAACGCTTCAGTATCTTTTCGATTTGTAGGTACTCCTTCTCTTCATTTTACGGATTTGTGTATATCGGAAGGCTCAGTTTCATATTATCTCACGTATATATATGGGAATCCGGACCGGCAAGCTAGACACATGCTCTGGAAGCAAATGATTGATGATGTAAATAATGGTCTATATAGGAATAAAATGAGATTGGTGGTTGGTGATTTCAATGACATAGTATGCAACGCAGATAAAGTGGGTGGACCACGAAGGCCAAACTCATCTTTTCTTCTGTTCAAGCAATTATTGGAAATAGCTGGGTTAAATGACGTCAAACTAGAAGGGGGTCGATACACTTGGGTTGGACATCGCCATTCTCATGCAATTAAGACAAAGATTGATCGGATTATGACAAATTCAGAGTGGACCCGTGCGTTCCCTAGGGCCTCTGTTCGAGCTCTAGATTGGTTAGGCTCTGATCATCGCCCACTTCTTTTATTCACAGAAGGAGCTCAATGGAAGGGACGTAAACTGTTTCGCTATGATAATAGGTGGAGGCATATTCCTGACGTTTATAGTACGGTTAGAAACATATGGGAAGAACAATGCCAACACCTCCCACCACAACGTTTCCACACTGCTCTTCACTACTGTAGAGGTGGTTTGTCGAGTTGGAAAAGGACTCATGCATCAAATGCCCAACGTCGTATAACAGAGCTTCATAACTTGCTCAGAGAAGCGTATGAATCTTATCCTCCTGACTTTAATCGTATTCAATCTATGAAACAGGAACTACTGTTTCAATACCGAATGGAGGAAGAGTTTTGGAAGACAAAAAGCAGAATTCAGTGGTTGAAGGCGGGGGACAAAAACACCAAGTTCTTTCACTCAAAGACAATGCAAAGGAGACAATACAACCGTATCACTTCGCTTGTGGACGACGTTGGCAGAGAATGGTCTAAGGATACAAATATACATCGAATGATTACATCTTATTTCTTGAAAATGTTCTCTGATGATAGTGATATTGATGATATGGCGGCATTTCAAGATATTCAGCCGAGAGTCACACAGGAGATGAATGACTCACTTACCAGGCCAATAACAGAAGCGGAAGTATATGGCGCCTTAAATCAGATGAGCATTGACAAATGCCCGGGACCAGATGGATTCAATCCAGGGTTCTACAAGCAGCATTGGCAAACTCTAGGCAAAGGTGTGTTCAACTTTGTGGAGAATTTCTTTAATACTTCCTATATCCATCCAGAAATAAATCATTCTCATATTTGCTTAATCCCTAAGGTTGAATCTCCGAGAATGGTTAAAGAGTATAGGCCTATTAGTTTGTGCAATGTCTCTTATAAGCTCATATCCAAAGTCCTAGCTGATCAGTTAAAGCCATGGCTTCATTCTATTATATCTGAGAACCAAACTGCCTTTATCCCTGGTCGGCTCATTACGGATAATGTCTTAATTGCACATGAATTGATGCATTCTCTCAGAACAAAGAGAATGAAAGTACCGTTTATGGCTCTAAAGGTAGACATTGCGAAAGCATTTGATAAAGTCAGGTGGCAGTTTCTTGATTTTATTTTAAGGAAACTGGGATTTGCAGAAAAATGGCGTCATTGGGTGATGAAGTGTGTAACTTCTGCTACTTACTCAGTGTTGGTGAATGGTTCCCCTGAAGGTTACATTAAACCACAATGTGGTATCCGGCAAGGCGACCCCTTGTCTCCTTATTTGTATCTTTTGTGTTCTGAAGGGTTGTCTTATTTAATTCAGACTGAAGTACAATGCGGCAATCTACACGGGTTTAGAGCCAGTAGAGGAGGACCCGCTATCTCTCACGTCTTTTTTGCAGATGACTCGCTTATATTTTGCAGAGCTGATGAGATTGAATGTAGTCACTTGCTTCGGATCCTGGACACTTATGCAACAGCTTCAGGTCAACGAGTCAACTTCCAGAAGTCGGCAATTTCCTTTGGACATGGCCTTTCTCACTCCTCTAAAGACTCGATTGCACACCTTATGGGCATACATAGAATTGGTGGATTTGGTAAGTACTTGGGTCTTCCAGAAACAGTGAGAAGGAATAAATTGAATTGTTTCTCTTATATTGCTCAACGTGTTCGATCGAAAATAGACAGTTGGTCTGCACAATTGCTTTCGCCAGCAAGGAAAGAAACAATGATTAAATCTGTTATTCAAGCTCTCCCTACTTATGTGATGTCATGTTTCTTATTGCCTACTAAAATTAGGCAAACCATTGAGCAGGACACTCGCAGATTTTTGTGGTCTGCTCACAAGGACAAACACAAAATTCCCTGGGTTCCTTGGCATAAGATCACAAGCTCTAAGAAAGATGGAGGACTGGGAATGAGAGATATTAAAGGTTTCAATATTGCTTTGTTGTCTAAACAGAGCTGGAGATTGCTGAACAACAAGTCTTCAATGTTGACACAAGTATATAAAGCAAAATATTATTCTAAATCTTCACTGCTTGACTGTAAACTAGGAAGGAATCCTAGCCATGCTTGGCGAAGCATATACCAAGGCAACCAATTAATTAAGAAAGGTATTCGATGGATAGTAGGAACGGGAGAACAAATTGAATTTTGGAAGGACAATTGGCTACCCGTGCAGCCATCTCGACCACCTCGATGTATACAACAATTAGCTTCCATGTCCCAGAAGGTTTCTGATTTCATAGACCCTATTACTAAGCAGTGGAATGAGCCATTGTTACGTGGTATAGTACATCCACAAGATCTCCAGGAAATTTTGAAGATAAGGCCAAGTCGATTTGGTCACCAGGATCATGTCACGTGGATGCATACTAAGGATGGGAACTATACGGTGAAGAGTGGATATCATTTCTCGCGTACAGGCCCTCACAATATAGACCCTCTTCAAACCTCAGAGATGGGAACGCTTTCAGTGCTCTGTGAGAAAATCTGGAAATTATCTGCTCCCCCAAAAATTAAGCATTTCTGGTGGAAAATCCTTCATGACGCTCTTCCGGTCCAAAAATTTGTGTAAAAGAAAATTGAAAGTTGATCCTTGGTGTCAAGTTTGTGGAGAAGCTCAAGAATCAGTCCACCACCTAATCTTTAAGTGCAGAGTTTCGAGAGAGATTTGGCAATTAGGACTGTCTGTGCTCCCACAGGAGCTTGAGTATTCGGATTCAACTACGGGAGATTTGGTTACTGCTTTGCTGTCAACAAACCAAGCAACTGAAGGCAAATTGTTTCTTTTCCCTTTCATTAGCTGGCATATTTGGAAGTCTCGAAATTCTTTACTGTTCGAGGGCAAACGACGCGCAATACCAGAGATTATTAATAATGCCAGAACCGATCTCCACCTTTGGAGGGAATCCATTTCCCATGAGCTCGACCATCGAGTAGAAGCTCAAACAATTCCCCCAGTGCTTGATGCTTGTCATACTGACCAAGTTTTTTGTCATACAGATGCTTCTTGGATATCTAGCTCTGATGTTGCAGGTTATGGATGGAATCTATGTCGACCCAACAATCCTAAATTCATTGTAGGCTCAGGAAAAATAGCACCAATTGCAGACCCCTTAGAAGCTGAAGCTTTTGCTTTAAGGGAGGCAATGTTGCAAGTTACACGTCTGGGATATAGAGAGGTTACTTTCTTCTCTGACTTGCAGCAACTTTGTTCCATGTTGCAGCGACCCCGATGTTACTCTTCACCTGCACGTCCCTCTTGGAGTAATCATCCTCTAGCATCTTATCTTGGAGACATTTCTGATATTTTAAGATCTTTCCCTTCTTATTCGGTTAAGTATACCTCTAGAGAATCTAACAAGGAAGCTGATAGTTTAGCTAGGTCTGCAAGAATTTTAGCATCTTCTAATACTGTAAAATGGTTATTTCCTGTTACTGTTTAAACTCTGTACTTCTTCTCTTTAATGTAATCTTAAGTTGGCAAAAAANAAACGGTTAAAAAAATATTAAATTATAACCACAGTACACGATAGGGCCTGGTACACGACCATTGTTAAACCGGATTATACGACCATATAACCAAAATACGCATTGTTGGTCAAGATTGGAGTCAACGTGTAAGTTGGGCTAATGTTTGCGGCCCAATAACACTTCACGCTTCCTTTCTTAATTTTCCTGGCGGAGAAGATTACCGACAAATTTCACGGGAAACCTCGCCGAACAGTCAAATTATGGCGGCTATGGTTGCTGTGGCAGCTTTGCGACCGTGGAGTGGTGTTATTAGTGCTTTATTTCTGATATTTTTATCGTTTCCCGCTCTCATCAGAGGTTATCGACCTGGAGATATCGTCCGGATGAGCAAGATGGGGCAATATCATTCTGTTCGTAATCCTCTTTTAAATTTAGCTGAGATTAACTTCTAATTTTATGGTAGATTAAGGATTTGTTGATTCATTTTCAGTCGAGAACGACTTGGCATGATGTGATCGGAAAGCATTGCCCGATCTTCGCCGTTAATCGCGAGGTAATGACATATAGGGAGTATTTGATTTTCCTATTGTTGTGTTGGAAGTTAGATTGAAATGTTGTCTTCTTCCTCATTTCTTCTTTTCTCATGCCAATTTTTAGGCGTTGATCCCCATTGCGAAACCAATGGGCTACACAGGAGCTGATCCTTATAAGATGTGAGAATCTGATCAATCTGGCTTCGTTCATCACTGGTTTTACCAGCTATAGATAGAATCTAACCATATCTATTGTTTCTGCTCGAAAAGAAAACTATGTGGCCACACTTTTATCCTTGTTTTACATTAGTCGTATGAAATTCCAGAGGAATTTAGTGTCTGATGTGTGGCTGCGGTTGATTTTCTTACATGCAGACAATTCCAAGTTGGAAGTGATAAATTTCTAATTCCCTGGCTTTTGGTGATAAATCGTAAGAGCTCAGAAGTTCCGATGATTGATGTAAATTTGGTATGTTTACCATTGCATTTGAGTCATTGTTAAGTTTTTACTGATAAAATATGTCGCAACCCAGGCAAAATTAGGCAGATCTGTATTATATACGAAATTTTGGTATATATGTGTAGCTTGAATTTTCGTTTGCGCAGAGATATTCTGGAGGAGATCTGCTTGGAGTTACAGCTCAAGTTATCGACATGCCTCATAGCTGTACGTAATACTCCTTTTCAAGCTATATTGTGTTCTGTTTCAGGTCTACTCTTTATTACTCTCTGTCTTCTGAGTGAACAAATCAACTGTCTCTTCTTTATTACCGTCAGTCTTCTGAGTGAATAAGCGAATTTTGTCTGCACTACTATCTTGCCTAACCAGATGATATGCCAAGTTTTACGCTCAAATCTGAAAACTCTTGAGTAGATGAGATATTAGGTGGTAGCTTCTCAAGCTTGTGATTCTTGGTTGCTTGAAGCACATGTCTCAGGCCTAGTTAACCAGGCTTCAATCTTACTCTGCTTTCTATTATGTCCAGAGTCTTACATTATCGGGTGAAAGTTGATACATCATCACCTAAATATTGGATGCTAAATACTGGCAGTTTGCTTTATAGTCTCCTTTTTCCTATTGTTTCTTGTTATGTCTATTAATCAGACTGGTTGGATTGATCTGTCTGATGTCAGAACTGAACTAAATTTACATTTTCATAGGCATCTATGCTTTCATGGTTTCTTTATTTCGTACAAGTTGTCTGAACCATGTTTATGTTAATTATGGCTTTGATTATTACTTGTAAATAATAATACATTCTATGCTGTGATATTTGAATCTGTAATTCTACTTCCATGGCCATAGAGTAACACTCAATTACTTCAAATATTGAGAGACGACATCAGAGTTCTTCTTAGTTGAGATTTTCTCCATGAACAGATGTGAATACACACCCAGAGATCCGGAAGCAGTTCTGGGACCCTGAACACTGGCCAAAACATGTTCTTGTTAGATACACATGGTACACAAAATTTTATTGTACTCTTTCATCGTTTTTCTCCCCTATACTTGCTGATAAGCTTGTTAAGAAAACATAAATTCACTAATATGTAGCTGAGAGACTTTTGTTTTGGTTGCAGGAAGGAGCAATCAGAGATTGATGTCTCCTCAGGATTTTATGTTCTCTTTGGCTCAGGTAAAACAACATTTTCTTCTAGCTAATTAATTAATTTAGTCAAGGTCAAGGGAAAAAAGCTCATGCTCTTAGGTTTACTTGCTTTTGATCAGCTCTCACATTCTCATTCGTACTCTCCATTTATGTATTACAATCTTCACGAGAGAAGCTGGCAAGGTAAATAGCTTTCTTGTCCTCTATAATACAAAGTTATATATATATATTTCGTTCTTGAACCTAATTGTTGAAATAATGTTGTAGGTTTGTTAGAGAGACGGTCGGGGAAAGCAGTTTGAATGTTGGAGAATTTGGCAAGGTGGAGTGAGATTCGTCATAGTCAAGTAAATTTATGTTGCTGCTGCTTGGATTAACCTAACCGGATCGAAAAAGGAGTTTTTTTTTTCCGGAGAACAAGAGAAGTTATTTTTTGTTTCTATCGAACATGAATACTCTGAAAGCAAAAGTTTGTCCTTCCGAGTTGTAAAAAGTTGGTCTGAATCACACTTAGGAATAGAATCGACGCATCAGTTTGTAAGTCTTTGCAAAACAGAATGAAAATGATCCCTTCGTGTCTTAATTTATGGAGGAAAAGAGAAGGTAGTTTACGAGTAAACAAGGAACACCAAATGAGGCAAAAAAAAAAAAAAAAATCCGTANAAAAAGGAGTTTTTTTTTTCCGGAGAACAAGAGAAGTTTTTTTTTGTTAAAAGATATACCATTATAATTTTTTTAAAAATATAGTTTTTAGAATAATATCACATATAATTACTAAAAATGTATATTTAAAATTTGAATATTTTATTTTTAGTTAAAATATTTTGATTGGCTAAATTTAATGATGAATTCATTAATTTTCTTAAAAGTTATCATATAAGTGAATATATGTAAGATATCTTATATATTAATGAGAGTTTTACCAAGATTGACCCTAAATGTGAAGTAATTGTCCATTTTAGCGGTGGAGTGTCAAATAG